>PVJH01019540.1:0-42530 GCA_004026705.1 Nesogale talazaci
CGCATCTTTACTTCCAGAAAGAGTTCGTCTTAGACACCCACCGGGGCAGTTCTGCCCTGTCCTCTCGGGTTGCCGTGAGTCGCGATCCACTCCCCGGCATGCGTTTGGATTGGGGGGTTATTGTGGCCGGCTGGGGTTCCTCCCAGTGAGAAGGATGCTGAAGTAAAGATGCCTGCACAGAACGGTCAGTCGTTGGCATCCAGTAGCGAGCAATGGTTTCTTTGAGTGTGGCCAACGGCCTTGCCGTGGCCCTGGGACGTGGTTACCCCAAACATATAACCCAAACACAAATGAGCTGAAAAACGCGATGGGGTCCAGCTAACTGAGATTCATAGTGCCCCCAAGGCGCCCTGGCGGCGAGTGGTTGCGCAGGGGTCCCGCCATCTGCAGGGCTAGCCACTGGCAACCACCCACCGCTTTCTACTCCTGTAAGGGGTTCCGGTAAAGCGAAACCCGCTAGGGAAGTTCACTGCGCGCTGCAGGGAGAAGGGTCTTAAAAAGCTGCGGTAGCGCAGCCCATCAAGTTCCCAAAGTCGTTTTGGCTGAAGACCATTCCCACGTTTCTCTCATGGACCGGCTTGTTGGTTTGAACAACTACGCTAGCAGAGACTATATCATGCGTATAGGAAAAGCTAAATATGTTTGAGTTTGTTCATCGCGCATTAGACATTTGACTTACAGTAAAGAATATAAATGATTCTGAACATTTAAGAACTTGATGCCCTCTGGTGGTCGAACGTGGGATACATGAAATCTGAACTTTAATTCTTTTTCCCTTCTCTTACTGAATTTTTACCCTATATACACAAACTTCTAAGCAGGTAACAAATTGTACATTTTCCGGTATTGAAAAATTCTAAAAATATCTTCAGTCTTTACACTTGCGTTTCGTGTGTATATGAGGGGGATTCAATCTAATTTTGAGCTGCAAGAAACCACCCAAAACATGATTTCATTTTTTCCTCCCAGTATTGCAGCGAAAGATGCTCTGGAGAGACACTTTGGAGAACAGAACAAGCCGTCTTCTCAGGAGATCATGCGTATGGCCGAGGAACTGAGTCTTGAAAAGGAAGTCGTAAGAGTTTGGTTTTGTAACCGAAGGCAGAGAGAAAAACGGGTGAAAACAAGTCTGAATCAGAATTTATTTACTATTTCGAAGGAGCATCTTGAGTGCAGATAAGATTTCCTTTTGTGGCATATCCATTTGTTTCCATTATTGATTTCTCTCTCCAGCAGCAGGAATAGAAATTAGTTATTTGGTCGCTTCCAAACTGTATCATATCTACAGCTTTGAGCAGAAGCATTCCCCTTTGCTTTAAATTATGACAACATTGAAAACAGTTATGCTCAGAACCCACATTATACATTTTAAACAAAGAGCTCAAGAGAAAAAAAAATGTCCCTTATTCTCAATCCCTTTCCAACCACATGCTTCCACTCCAACCAGGTATGTGGATTATGTCACGTAGCTAAAGTACAGGAAAGATGTACTTAGAAAAATGCCGAACCCATGACCTGCTTATCATAAACCCTAAGAAGTTCATCAAATTAACAAAGTTTGAAATTAAAAGGTGAACGTGCTTGCACATTAATTATTGAATTTGGAAAAAATAATCAATATTTAGAAATAAATCTAAATCTTGGAATAAACCTCTAAAGCCAACATGTAGGAGTGAGGATGCAAAGATTTCAGTGATTTGTAGAAGCATTAAGTTAGGAACTTTTTAATTCTTTGCAGAGTTAGATTTAAAAAAACCTTTTAGCTATAAAATGTATTGAGTGATGCTTGGGCCTCAAATCACTAGTCCATACTCCCCGCGATACTTCCCACTACCAAGGAGCAGATCTCAATTTCTCACAACCATTCGTAGGGTTTTTAAACTCACCTGAAGGGACAGGCTTGTGGGGTTCTTGGGAGCAGCTGGGGAGTTTGAGTCACTGACCTTGTGGCTATCAGCTGAGCATCAAACCCACAGTGCTGCCAAGACCTGCAGACAGGAATAACCCACTAACCCACTCCCTTAAAGTCAGTTCTGTTGCATAAAGACTCAACACAAGGCATCGGGACCTTTGTAAAGATTTAAGGAAGAAGACAGCGCCATCTTTCTCTGTGCTTTGGTGACAGGGCCGACAGGACTACGCGCCGGTGGTGCGGGGTAGGCAGTTTGTCTCAATTGCTGTCTGCTGTCCAAGTCCTGCGGAAGTGTTTGCAGATGGTAGGCGTGCAGCATTTGCTGACTGAGTAATTGTAACGGGGACTATAAACTTGAAGGTCCTAATTTAATAGTACAAACTGTCTTTTGAAATCACAAAATCCTGAAAACCATCAGTGGAATCAATCCTGCCAGACACAACACACACAAAATTATAACCTTTTACTTAATTAGTTAGAATCTAAATTATTAGTAAATAATTTTGCTATATTGCGTTTTCCAATGGAAGGATTTGGGTCTCAGTGAGTGTGGATTTAATTTATAGGAATGTACTTCTTTGAAAATTGCAAATGGAAGCAAACTGTAATGCAAAATAAATCTAGAATAGTGACTTTTGTGCATTTTTCATCTTAATCAGCTGGTGATGTGTATCTGATTTAAGTGCCCAAATAAAGTCGTTCATATTCCATTGTAATCAATACTCTCAATTATTATTATCAATAGTACAAGGATAAGTACCAAAATTGCTACTAGAGTTGGTTGCAGAATATGCATATTTGGTAGGTTTTTTTTCCCCAAGTACAATATGTTTAACATGTTTCTGTTATCTCTGAGTGACTGCAGCATTCTCATTTGCCATATTCTTGTGAAGCTGCCTTAAAACACAAAAACTGACTGCTGGCTGTCTACATTCCAAGCTGGATGCCAGGGTGATCTGCCATCAGGCCCTCTGTAACAAGCAGGGTCGGTTTTCTATCAAAGTAAGAAAGCACGGAAGTGAGGCCCCGTGTGCTTGCGCTGCTGGCCGTATGATGGCAGACAGCACAGAACTGCAGGTCGTAAAATCGAGAGAAGCCGCCTGCCAGCTGGAGAGCCCGACAGACCAGAGAGGCCGGGCGGAGTCAGCATCTGAGGACGGTTTAGGCCATGGCAGCAAGGTGGTCCCTCTGCCTGCTCACGCGTCCCCCAAACCTCAGAATTACAGCCACGAGGTACGCTGAGGGGTGCATGGGAATGCATGGATGACCGTCTCGCCCCACTCAAGGGGAGTGCACAACAAAATGATATGTGGAAAAAAAGCATGGATGGAGCATGATATGCAAAGATAAATAAGGATTCCCTGGGGGGTCGTTGTGTAAGATAAAGGGAGCTGATATGGAGGAGGGGAATAAGAAAGTGCAATAAAACTGTGACTGCAATGGTACACTACTGCTTGATGTGACTGAAATATGAAAAGTTATGATATCTGTAAGACCTCTGAATAAAAATAAAATGCAAAGACTATCTAAACCTATGGCTTCTAAGCGGGCTTGGAGAGGTTCTTAAATCGAGGTGCAGAGGTCGGCTCAGGTTATGGTGACTTTTTATTTTTTATTCTCCAGCAGTGATATTGGTAACATTTCTAGAAAGACAAAGGGCAGAAATGGGAACATGCCATGAAAAAGCTAACGGACATGACCCACCAGTGAGAGAATGTTGAGGAAGCATGTACTAAGGGATATTTCCCACTCATGGTAATGCACTGCTCATTCTTGAAGAATCGTGAAGATTGTCTTCTGAGAATTTCACTGGGAAACCTTCTCTGCTCACCCTCCTGACTGCCATAGAGTGAATTCTGGCTCTTGCTGACAATATAGGACTATATAGGACTATACAGGTCTATAACCACTATGCAACTACGGCTCCTCTGTCGACCTGAAGAGGCCTAATAGTGCTTGTTCAGATGTCATCTCATTCCCAATGAGGAGCTGAAAAGTCCCTCTAGTCTTTGAGTCCCTCGAGAATGTCAAAATTGTTTCAACATGGTGTAAATCAGAGCCCAGACTTCTTGGAGGAAGAAGTGTTAGAGAGATGGGTACCCCCACCTCAAAAGTGTGTAGATCCAGATTGAAGGTGTGTGGAGAAGAAATATCTTCATTTTATATTCTTACCCAAATTATCTATGAATCGGCAGCAATATGCTTTAATTTGCCCTCATGTTTAGACCATAAAGAATACAAGGGAACACCTCCCAAAACATCGATGCTCTTTGGTTCTTTGAATATGAAGGGCATAGTGTATTTGGAATTCATTCCACCTGGGTAGGTTGTTAATCAAGCTTTTTATTCAGAGGTTATAAAAAGATAGCACAACTGTGTGCAAAAATAAAGAGGTGATTTGTGTGGCAGACAGGGGACTGTTCTTGCCACGACAATGCACCTGCTCATGCAGGCATTCCAGTGTGCCAGTTTGGGGCAAAAAGCAGTATGCCTTTCTTGCTCCACACACCTGAATTCTATGCAACTTTTTATTTCCTCGAATGTAGAGACACGTGAAAAGACAACAATTTGAAGATGTAGAAAAGGTGAAGGGAAAAAATAAGTGATTTTCTGTCAGTCACCCAAACAGATGGATTTGAAAAATGTTTCCCAGAGTGGAATCACTGATTTGATAAATATATTAAGAGTAACATCACTTTGAAGGTGATGAGGTTTTTTTAAATAATAATAATAATAATAATAATAAAAAAACTAAATGCATAGCTTTGAACAAATTCCTTTTGGAGGGGGTACCCTCATATTATCAGATATCATTGTTTTCAAATTTCAATAGAGCCAATATTGGAAGCAGTTTCTTTTTCTTGAGCATTATTTTGAATTAACACTTAATATTCCAGTAGTCATTCTTTATTCATTTAGCTGTTTAAAACCTAATTTTAAATTCACTGGTATTTTCACTTGATTTGTATGAATGAGTTTTGATAATTCAGTAATTCATTTTCTAACTACATTGGGACTGTATTTCTCTAGCTATTGCTTACCTTTTATGAATAATGATCTATATTATTTAGAAACTTAAACTGTGATCAGGCATATATGTAGTAAATTAAAAATACAATATAGTGTATAAAATCTATGCATTCACACTTTTGGGAATATCAGAGGCTGACTGTAGCTATCATTTTTCCATCTTTCCATCCTTGTACACTTCTCTTTAATGCTAAGACTTCACAATAGATTCATCCATTAAAAAGATGTTTGTCATTACGCTTGTTTTGTTCATTCAAGTTGAGCTGGTGGGGATGGCTGATCCTTCATGTGATTTGTCTTTTTTTCTTCCCCTAAGCATAGAAAGAACTTCATAAATTAAAGGAACTTTGCTAGTATTACTTGGAGATGGGAGGTTGTATTATGCTGTGTTGTCTACAGACTCCAAACCAGTGACATTCATAGGTATAAGAATGAACATTATATCAAGAAGGTAGTCTAGCCCAGTCCAATTTAAGTTCATGGGACAGAGCCCACTTGGGACTCGCGTAACTGTGGGTTAATGACACAGAAAGGTGAAGGCAGGTGGCGGAGAGACCACAGCAGAGGCCTGTGATCTGGTTGAATGGATCCAGGGTTGGCAGAAAGATGGCAGGATGTTGGGAGTTCCCTAGGTTGACAACCCCCATGGGGGTGGCAGAGTCTAAGCAGCATAAAGGGATAAACGCCACAAATTAGTTTCCAGAGTTACTCTTATACAATGGCCACACACCCCAAGGGGCATCTTCAGGCTGTGACCTGAATAAAGTTGGACGTCCACCCCTACACTTTCACACAGGTTCAAGTTGACATAAAATGCAACTGCCAGAGAGATGTTTTCAGGTTCTTGGATAGAAGATGGGGTTGTTGAAACAATACCAGGAGTCTGACTTCATAATCCTTACGTTTCCTTTAGGGAAAGTTGAACTCAATGGACTCTTCCAGTAACTCCGGTCACAAAAATCAATACATTTTAATGTGACTCAGTTCTGATGGGGAGGAATTTGGAGTTACTCTATTTAGAAAAATTATTTGTGCAGAGTACTTGCAACAGAGGACTGAATTATTGTCAGTCTCTTTTCAAACTGCCAAACACATCTCCTTTAAACCTAAAGCAAGCCAGGTGCTTTCAAGTCAGCACAGACGTGTATCAGAGAACGGAGCTGCTGCACATCTATTAGTAAAGCACCACACTTCCTTCTGGAGTGGCTCTGTGTGCAGACGAACTGTCAACCTTCCAGTTTGCACTATGCAGGGGTCAGGATAGAGGTGGGATTCCTGAGCATACGGTAATGGACATGTGACCAATAGGAGCGTGTTGGTTTCTTCTCACAGTATTACCAAAAAAACACCGCCATCTGGTTGACTCTGACCCACAGCAATCCTATACAGGGGTCTTGATAAGCTCTACAGAAGCAGGTAGCTACATCTTTCTCCAAAGTTGATGGGTTTTGAATGATCAACCCTGTGGTTAAGTCCAATGCTTTCCCCATAGTGCTACCACAGCTCCTTTCTAACAGCATTCTTAAAACTCAACTTATTGTCATCAAATCAATTTCAACTCATAAGGACCTGATAGTACGCATTAGAACTGCCTCCTCTCTGGGTTTCTGAGACTGAAAATCTACAGGAGTAAAAAGCTCACCTTTCTCCTGAGGAGTGGATGGTGATTTCACCCTTAGAGTTAGCAATCCAACAGGTAGCCCGCCCCCCACCCCCCCGCCCCCCAAGTCACCAGGGCTCCTTCTACAGGCATGAAGCAGCAAACAAACGAAATTCACAGCTAGGACAGAGCCCCTGTGAGCTTCTGAGGCTTAATTCTTTTACAGGAGTAGAAAGCCTAGTCTTTGTCCTGCAGAGCGGCACAAGGTTTTGAACTGCTGGCCTTGAGGTTGGAAGCCCAATGTATAACCACTATGCCATCCACACTCCTCCAAAAGTTTTAGGGGGCAAATAATAACTAACTGTACAGGCCAAACAATATAAAGTCAATTGCTGGTCAATTCTAATGCAGAGGGTTTCATTGTAACACTTCCTTCCATCACCTGTCATGATCAGCCAGCCTCAGGCAGCACAGAACAGAGTCTATGGGACATGAGATCCTGACAGATGTTTCGTGTTTTCTAAACCCAGGTGTTACTAGCAGTAGGATTGACATTTTTGAACTGCATTAGCGTTCTGCTACTGTAAAAGGTCCTCTTGGAATTTGGAAACAAAGTGTGACGCTGGGAATACATTACTCTCAGTAAGAGAGGTGTCGCTACAGTGCTTTCTAGGGGTGCTTATGCACCTGACTGCTACGGAAAAGTCAACAGTGTGAATTCGCCAGCTGCTCCATGGAAGCCTGACCATGCTCCCAGTCTCCCATGGGAGGAGATGACCTGCTTCCACACAGGCAGACTGACAGCGTCGTAGACATGGGGCAACTTTTCTCTATCCTGTGGGTTTATAGGAATCAGAATGGAGGACTCGGTGACAAAAGGCTTGGGGATTTGGCACTCTTTTCATTGAATATTTTTATGTAAAATCTGCAACTTGAATACAATTATTAATTATTTTATGTAAAAGGGAAGGGAGTACAAGTTTGCAAAAGAAAAAATAATACCGTCTAAAAGGTTTAACAATCTTTATTTCCCAATCTCTAATAGTTCAAAGGGAACTGTGCTATTTCCAGCAAAGAACAAAATATCATTATACTTTTGTAACAATTGAAAAAAATTTTGCCCATAGCATTTTATAAATGTAAAAAACAGTTTAAAAATGGGAATTGCTTTAGTCTTTCTTTTGGGTGCCCAAGTCTTCTGTGGTATCCATGTTTGACACAAAAACCAAAACCAAACAACTCCCCGATTTACAGGCCAAAGGGGCTGGGCTGGTAGGAAGGCTGTGTCCTCCCCCGTCTTCCATGTAAGCAACATGCAGGTTTCACGCGGAGTCGTCTTGCTTTCACATTGAATATGTTTTGGGGGCGTTTCCAGACTAAGACATTCTAGAAAGAAAATCACTTCTGAAAATTAGCCCATGAAAGTTGGTTTGCTGATAATGGCCTCATCCTGCTGTGCGTGGTGGGGTGTTGCTGTGAGTCCCAGGCCAGTGCACTCGTCACTATACAGCACCGTGACCTGCTCCCTATCTGGGTCTCCCCAAACCTCAGTCCTACCAGGGGATCGTTTACTCTGACAGTCACCCCACATGGACTTGCTGCCCTGTGAATCTCCATGAGCCCAGCTGGCTTCCTCTTTCTCCTGTGGAGTGGCTAAGGAGGGTGAACTGTGGGCCTTGTCGCTAGCAGCCCGATGCTTAACCCTTTTCATGACTAGGGTGCCTTAATTTTCCTTCCAGGAAAATAATAAAAGCCATTCCTTGGAAAAGTCATTCATTGATATTTTAAATTTTAGCAGAAGTCAAACTAAAATAAAACACATGTCAAAATACTTTTAAAAAGCATAGCAGCAATAGTTTTATTGGGATCTTTTTAACAAAATAATTTGTAAAAACAAAATCCCCCACAAGTAAACAAGAAAGAAAATAACGTTAGTTGGCATCACTATATACATCTGAAAATCAGGAACTCTTCTGGATTAATAGTCCATAATACAGTTACACTTTTTAACTGTTAATATTCAAGGAAACCTAATTTCTGAACACTATAAAATGGTTTACGAATAATAAATTATATAGTTCAGCTTTTCATTTCTCCTGCCAATGTTTATCAGGTCTCCTTTTCCTTATGCTGATTAACTATTTGTCAACATTATTTCAAATGTCAATCATCCCAAATCAACTAGGTTTCACTTGAATTGCTCTGAGTTTTTATGTGGTATTAGTATTATAAAGTTATTTTTCAAAATTGTTTCTGACTAATCTTTAATTTGTCTCAAGTGTTATCACTTTATCAACACAATTCACACTGGTGACCCTTAATAGTAATACATTCCACATCCAAGGATAGCCTTTAAAGACGATGATGAGGACAGAGTGGAGGTAGGGAGGGAAAGAGTGGGGGAAAGAAACACATAACCACAACAATGAGGGCTCTGAGGAGGTACTGTACCTGACTTCATTTGATGGCTGGTACAATAACAGAATATGTTTTTCTGTATAAGCATTATATTCAACAAACAAAAAGGAAAAAAATAGCATGTAAATATAATGAAATAAAAATCAAAATAAAGTTAAAGTTTTTAAAGAGAGAATGATCACAGTATTAAATATGAATACATTAATACATTTATCGGCAGTGGTCAATAAACTACAAAGTTGTAGTATATTTACCAAGAAAAAAAAAAGATCGCTTTTACTTTTCAATTTAAGCTGGCTACTGTTGTAGTGCTAGAAATTAAGTGATGTTGATGAATTCCTTCAAGAGGGTTCAATATATACATTTAGTATTATATACAGTTCAATATAACAGCTAGAAATCAAACCAACTTGCTTGGCGAAAACCTCAATTCTTGGGAGAAAGACCAAAATATGCTTAATTAATATTATTAAATTATTCAGTGATTTGGATTTTGTTAGTTCTTGTCAATTTATTTTTAAAACAGTTACAAGTAAGAGCCTTAATTTTTATAAGAGGCTTCAATTACTTCAATTTATAATGTAATTTTTTTCTGCCATGCACACGATATGTTTGTGCTATTTAAGGCAAGTGAAAAGCACATTTTAAAAGACAATAAATTTACCAAAGTAGAAATGTTCTCCCAAAGGGAAAAAAAAAAATCATGAAATTTTTTTTTAAGACAGATGTTTAAATAGCACTTGACTTTTATATTACTTAAAAATAAGAACTATTGCTTGGGAAACTAATTAGCTATGTAAACTTTTACCTAAAGCATATTAAAATGATTTAAAAATTTTAAAAAGAACAATGTCAAAAGGCAAAAAAGGGCAGGGTAATCACCTACACTCATAACGCATAATTACAAAGGACAAGCTACATTTACAGCATTAATAGTTTAATATTTTTACCAGTCTTTTTTAAGTGGGTGCTCAGTGGCAATTAACAAGATTTTTTTGTCCACTGTAAAAAGATTTAGAACATAAACTGGCACTAAGTAAGGAGTACAGTGTCTTAGGTCGTGCAGAAAAAATGTCAACTTTTTACACATCATCACTCCTATATAGCTGTAAGTAAAATCCAAACTGTTCCCATCTTTACTTCATTGTCATTCTTTGGCAAAAGATTCAAAATAGCCATGGGTT
This sequence comes from Nesogale talazaci, assembly GCA_004026705.1. Taxonomy (NCBI): domain Eukaryota; kingdom Metazoa; phylum Chordata; class Mammalia; order Afrosoricida; family Tenrecidae; genus Nesogale; species Nesogale talazaci. Next base: position 10,145 of record PVJH01019540.1, read on the forward strand.
AGGAAAAAACTGCTCACTCATGGTCTTAAATTTCGCAAACTAAGCTTGTTTTTTAAAAAGAATCTGCACTGTGCCTGGTTTAAACTAAATAATATTGAATAAGCAAAAATTGTGGCGATTTTGCGGTCTAATCTACTCCTAAAGCTTTGAGTTGCCTTTCAATCTCTTCATCAGAGATTGTTGCCTTTGAAGTGGAGGCGGATGGTAAACTTCGGGCAGCTGAAGGAGCTTTGGCCATCTAGAAGAAGAGAAAGGAGAGAGGTACACGGATGAATCATCAAACATAGAGAGTAAAAAGGCTATACACTGGGGTGCATGGCACTAATAAGAACAGTGCAGGATGTCCTATTAATAGTAGTTTAATCTATATACTATGCAATCAATAGTAAATAATAAATTAAAAGAATTCATTGACAAAAAGGGTATAAACAGGGTATAAAAAGGGTACCTTTCCAGAGATTTCAATTCCAATTTCATCAAGAACTTGATTCACAATATCCTGACTTTCTTCTTCATCATCAGAGCCATCAAAGATGTCATCGAGTGTGTCATTGACTTGAAGAGAAAACAAAGACGTTACTTTCAAACTGTTTTTGGTTTATAAGGAAACATATATACGTACACACATTACATACCAGTATTATAGGCCCCAAACCTACCATCACCAAGTCAATTCGACCTACAATCAGACCCTACAGGACAGAGTAGAAATGTTCCTTAGAATTTCTGAAATTATAAATCTTTTTAGGAGCAGACAGTATCAACTTTCTCCCATAAAGTGGTTGGTAGGTTTGAACAGTCAACCTTGCAGATGGCCCAATGCTTACCCCGTATTATCATCCAGGTGCCTTTTATATATATAGTAAAACCAACCAGAAACCAACCAACAAACACCTCACAATTCTGACTCATAAGACCCTGTCTATAGGACAGGGGAGAACTGCCCCCTGGATTTCCGAGACTTTTACTCTGTACGGTCCCATCTTGGTCCCACAGAGCAGCTGGTGGTTCTGAATACCAACTTTGCATGAGCAGCTCAGTGTGGAAACCACCCCACCAGTGCAGAAGGGTACACCAAGTGAGCCAATCAACGAGAAAGGTCATTTTCATGTTGCCACAAATACGCTTTGAGGCAAAAAATTGATAATGATGTTGAAAATGTCAACATAAATTATCTTCCAGTATACATAAACCTACTGATTTTTTAAAAATCACATTAAAAAATTAGCAACCTTATGCTGTCAATAGTACAAGCTTAAAGTTTAAAAAACTGAAAAACTCTCATCCCTTGAGCTCATTAAGTTAAATCCACTGAGCTCAATAAAGTCTGACAAAGGAGAATTCATAGGACTTAAATACTGTATTCATATTTGGAGGCAACTTACTGTTTTTATACTTATATTCCTATTTTCAACCTTCTTAAATGTGCAAAATGTATAAAATATTGTCTAAAAAACTCTCAATATCTCATTAAACTTTTCCAATTAAGAATTACTATATACACTTGTATATAATCAGAGTTTTTCAGCACTTTTTTTTTTTTTGCGGCATCACTGCTCTGGTGGGAGTAGGAAGCCCAGCCTTGAGAGCTGCTGCTGGATTTGAACTGTCAGCTCTGTGGGCCGTGGTCCCACACACAACCAGTATGCTACCAGAACTCAACCAGCACATTTTAATGCTGTTTTTGTGGTAAAATTAGTTGCCTCAGCTGATGATATTCGGGTCGGCTTATACTCATGTATATTTGGTATATCCCACGTAACCTGTCAATAAACAATAACTAATGTTATTTCAGATTTATTTGCAAAGCATTAAAATGTAAAAAGATCCACAATGTTTTGCTTTTTAATTTATGAATTATTTTTATCGGGGAGCTCTTACAGATGACAATACATAATTCAATTCTATCAAGTATATTTGTACATTTGTTGCCATCATCATTTCCCAAACATTTTCTTTCTACTTGAGCCCTTGGTATCAGCTCCTCTTTTCCGCCTACCTCCCCCTTCCTCCCACCCTCAGGAGTGAGGCCTTGATCAATTATACATTAGTATTGTTATTTTGTATCTTACACTGTCTAGTCTCTCTCCCCCCACATTTTATTAATCATCATCCTGGGGGTAGTGGTGGTGGTGGTTATATATCCATCCTTGTGATCAATTTCCCCTTTCTAATCCAGCTTCCCCACCCGCACTCCCACCTTCATGGACCCACTACTCCCAGTATTTTCCAGAGGGGTTTCTCTGTCCTGCATTCCATGTGTGTGGAGGTCCATCTGTGCCAATGTACATACTGTGGTCTAGCTGAGTTTGGAAGGTAGAACTGGGTCATGACAGTTGCGGGGAAGGGATGGAACATTCAGGAGCTAGAGGAATGTGTGATGCTACACAGGCTTACTGATTTTCTTTACTACAATTTAAGGGTAGAGTTAATTCAACTGATAAAACCCATGATGTCATCAGAACTACATTAGCATGTTAGATATGATCACTCTATTAGTCACAATTCTCTAAGTCTTAAAAACTCATCGATATTTCAAGTCATAAAAAACAACACCCAATAGAGTCAAGGAAAAATTAAAGAATAGGGACCTACAGCTGTTTAAAGCTAGGTAACATTGGACCTTAAAAAGAAATAATACAAGAACAAAGAGTTTAACAATCTTGAACATATAATTGGATACAATTTTATACTCTGCTGAAAATGCTGCAGAACTAAAATGCTAACACATACAATAAACTAAACTTGCATATCCTGCATAGTTTTATGACAATTACAAAATGACTTCACAAGAGATGATGTCAGTTTTTGACACATATAAGATCAATCAATTGGCTGAAGTGTGGTGAAAGCTAGAGCCTGCACTGTTGAAGAAAGAGAAAATTTGTTCTTGGGCTCTATGAATCAAAAACCTTTTGATATAGCACAGAAAAAAATCAAGAAATATATAAACATAACAGTAATTACTTATGGGTGATGTGGAGATAAATAATTTTTTCATGCCTTGTTTCTTTGTATCCTCCATATTCCCACCCATATAAGAAAATTAAAATTATATTTAAAATTTTAAAAAGAACTAGGGAGAAAGGATATATATATTAAAAAAAGGGCCACTGCTCTCTACCTCTCAAACAAGCAGATATTTTAGAATGTGGCAGAAAGAAGTAACATCATTCTAAAACAACTTAATATAAACCAAGAGGTGTTATGCATAACCAAAATGGTCTACTAATCAAAAAAAAATTAAACTACTGGGTAAATTAAAAACAATTAGCATAATAAAGTCCATTGCGATATAAATGGAAAAATTAAATTTACTTATTTAGTAGCAAGTAGACGTCTACAAAAATCCACATTTCAAAAAAGATACAGGATATACTGACATACATATTTATTTCTACAATATGTTGTAGAAATATTACATACTTTATCATTTTTCTTCAGTTGAATATTAATACATTTTTAGCCTCATACACTGACAATTTAAAAATGCACTGAAGGTAAAATCTAAATGTCTGTCCATAAAGGTGTCTTGTATCATTTATTTTTTCATCATGCGTGCCTTCATGAATGAGTATATGCAGCTGCTAGTAAATAAACTTGGCTAATTCAAATATGAGAAAACTGAAATTCATTACCACTTTATTACACTTACTCATTTCTTCAGTCATTTCCATTTTCATGTTTTCCTTCTGGAAATTCTGCATTGTTTGTAATGTCTTCTGTGGATCCATCTTCTTGTTAACTGCCTGCATTGTCTTTAAATAGATGATGTATTTGTGTTAGCTATATAGTTACAAACATTTTTATTATGGGCTAGGTCAAAAAGAAATACATCCTGGCATAATAAAACATAAGATTTTTAAATATTCTACAAAAGCTGTAGTATTTATTGGGAAACCTGTCGTACTCCTTTGGAAACCATCTGCTTAATATCTATATGATAAAGACCAGTGTGACCAATCTGCTCTGAGTATTAGGAAGAAAATGATGTAATTAAAAACAATTAGCATAATAAAGTCCATTGCGATATAAATGGGAAAATTAAATTTACTTATTTAGTAGCAAGTAGATGTCTACAAAAATCCACATATCAAAAAGGATACAGGATATACTGACATAAATATTTATGCATTTTAAAACAATTTAAAATTTAAAAAAAGTTTACAAAATCATATGAGTAGAGAATAGTAGGAGAATATATATACACAATTCTTATTTTTTTCAAAAAATATTCGGGAGTTAATACATTTATCATATAATTTCATAGTTCAATCACATCAAGGAGATTGATGTAACTGCTACAACAAAGGGCTTCCAAACATTCTTGAACTCCTTGCCGTCTCCCTTTTCCTCTCAACAATCTACCTCCGTCCTGAAAGCCCTATTCCACTTGATCCTTGTAGGTTCATCAATCTTCAGTCTCATATACCGAAACACAGGAAAATATATAATACCATTTCATGAGGGTGTCCTCCAATAACATAACATCCCTGAAAAAGACCCTAATATGAAAAAGAAAAAAAAAGTGGCAAACCAGATCAGGTCCAGCATGCAACAGCGGGGAAATCAACAGACAAGTTTTATCTGTTCAAGTCAGATGCTTTTGACCTTCTATACTCCAATCTCCAATGCCCTCTGTTCTGAACCACTGTCCTTCCATCCCTCAATTGAGGATACAGGGAGTTTGCCAGAGGCTTATTTCCTTTATAGTTCCCACAAACAAATCGTGGGCTTCCACCGTCATCTACAGCCTTCTAGAAACAGGATTCTCACAGGTTAGTTTCTGTTATTATTTTTGTTTTTAGGCTCTGTTATTAATCCCGTCTTTGACTTTGCATTATATGATTTATAACACTTCAGTCACCAATGCTGGTGGTGCTTCTTCCATATGAAGTTATTTGACATCTCACTTAGATGGCTGCTTATCGGAAGACAAACCTAAAGCCCTAGATGCTAGCCAGGAACCATCCAACTTTTTATCCACATTTCGCTTAGAGCCCATATGCTTCTGTGTTCCCTTCCTGAGGGCAAGGATGAAGCATGACCAGGATATAAGAACTAGTTGTTCTGAAGTTGAAGTTAAGATTTAATGTGACCCAACACCCATCCCTCAATTTATGGTTTTTATTTATTCATTATTGATAAGGAGTTAATCCCTATATAATATCATTCGATAGTTCATTCACACCAAGCACAGTTTAACTATTGCTTCCACAATTAGTTTCGAAACATACCTTTTCTTCTTGGACTCCTTGGCATCGTCTCCCTTTGACCCCACAACCAACCCTGAAACCCTTGGTCTACTCACTGTCCCTGTAGGTTCGTCGATCCTGGGTTTCACTTACCAAAAAACAGAAAAAAACACCTAACACAACTCCAAGTCGGTGACCTCCGATGACAAACATCTCTGAGATACATTCTAATATGAACTAACAAAAAAAAACTTTCCTTTTTGACCCACCTTAAAAGTTGTTTTGGTTTTTAACATTTTCTGCTTTCTTTTGAAGTAAGGATTTTGTTTTTTATTGTTGTTGGATTTTTGTGTGTGTGTTTTGTGTAATGATCTATGTATGAAATCTAGCATAGGTAAATCTAGAGAGAAAGTAATGACAGTGATTAGCACCTAGGGGCATGGAAGGAGAGGTTGGGGAAAATGGCAGGCGAACAACAATGAGTATGAGAAGAAAATGTTCTGAAATGGATTGTGGAAATAATCATGCAATTCTTCTTAAGGTGAGGAACAATTATATTGTATGATATGAAACCTATATGTCAATAAAACTATTTAGAAAAAACCAACAAAAATCCAAGGTGAATGTGATGCTCCCTAGTTTGATATATATAACTCCCTGTCAATGGTCAAGTGCTTGACTAAGAACGAAAAGCCTGGTGGCTTAAGCCCCTCAACAGGTGCCTTGGTAGACAAGCCCACTGAGTTGCTCCTGCAAGGTCGCCACAGACTTGGGAAGCCCCAAGGCGCCATTTTCCTCTACACAGGGAAATTCCTTAAGCACAAATCAACTTAACGATAACTAGCCAGAAGTCTCATTTGTGAACACACGTATGGAAAGCGTAAGTCTATATCGTGACAAATCATACAAAAGAGAATATCAGTTTTCAAATATATGAAGCAAATACTTTTTCTCAATCTGTATGCAGTGCTGCTTTCAAGGTAATCTTTTCCAAAAATAACACTGTGATGCCTCCACCATTTCTAAGTATTTCTTAAGCCTTCACTCCAACTCTGTATTTACACACCCTACACACACCCTTGACTCCCCAGGGTTTTCTACTACCTTTACTGCTAAAAGCCACAATCTGTCATTTAGTAGGTAAAAAATAACATGGGCTACACTCTGGCTAGCATTTCAGCCGCATTCTGCACAACTGCATTCTAGTCACAGGGTCGTTCGCTGTCCCTATAGATCCCAACCAAGCAATCTCCTGCCAGGGCCTTGTTAATGCCAGATCCTCTCCTGGAAGGCTCCCCTCCATCTACTATTATTTCATCTATTAGTATTTCAGGTTTCAGTCTCGAGGACACTGTCTTAGGCAAGCCCAGATTCTGACATGCTATATTATATATGTATTCCCTATTTAAATTTTACTCTGATTGCAATGTCAGTTATTTGCATAAATTATAATCCTGTAAATGTACCTTATTGTATTATTGTAAATGTGATATTGCAGAAAAACATGGTGTGTTGACTCCTAATAGATCAGCTAATAGCTACATAATTTTACAACTTGCCTGGTACTTTTAAGCACTTTACATATATTAATATGATGGGTAAATGACAAACAATCCTGACAAAAACTTTATGTAGTAGTTACTAACATTTCCCATATTTTATAAATGAGGAACAGAGGCACAGAAAGAAGGCTAACTGACTTCCCTAAGATCACACAGCTACTAAAAGAAAGTGATAGTTGAACGCAGGTAGTTAGCTCAAAAGTCTATGTTCTTAGCCATGGTGCAAACTCCAAGTGTTTCCTTTCAGCAGGTCTCAACCTGTGGTTCGTGACCTTTTGGGGGTCGAACGACCCTTTCACAAGGGTCACTAGATTAATAACAGCAGCAAAATTAGTTATGAAGTAGAAAGTAAAGTAATTTTATGGTTGGGGGGTCACCACACATGAGGAACTGTATTAAAGGGTCGCAGCATTAGGAAGGTTGAGAACCTCATAGACTGTAAGTTCGATAAAGGCCAAATCCTTGCTTGACTTGTCTTTCTATTTCATCCACATCACGTGTTATAGTTCCTTTCTAGAGAACTTAAATAAACATTTGCTTAATTAGCACATTTCTCCGAAATTCAAATAAAAGTGCTATTTTAAACATCTTGGGATAGCAGGACTGTATCAAGTATCAGTTCCAGTCTAGTGTGTGTGTGTATATATATAATGGGTCTTCCCCATCATTACTGAAATGTTATCAAACATGGCGATATCATGTACACAGAGGGTCTCTTCCCATTACAGACAGATATTGAGTTCTGTCTAAATTAATAAAATAAGATTTTGTGGCTTTAAATATAATATATATATATACAAGCTGAGCCCACTTGGCACAGTGGTTGTGTGCAGGACTGCGGTCCATGGGGTTGATAGTTCAAATCCAGCAGCAGCTCTCTAGGAGCAAGGCTGGGCTTCCTACTCCCACCAGGGCAGTGATGCAAATACATATTTATACACACACACACCCCCCCACACACACACACAAACACATCATAGTCTTTTACTGCACATGTTTAAAAGATCCATAGGGGCACTATGGGCTAAGCATTCAGCTACTTAATCAAAAGTAATTCAAATCTACCAGGTACTCCATGAGAGAAAAATGAGAACTGTTTGATTCTGCAAGAAACTTATTCTTAGAAAATCTAAAGAATAATTCTATCTGTCTTATAGAGCTGCTGTGAGTTGAAATCAACTCGATGCAATGGGTCTTTGTTGTGTATGCATAACTATGAAATAAGTAAGCACCATCAGTAATAAGTTACTAATAGGACAACATGTACATGGAACTGTCTACATTTCTTCCGGAGCCCTGATTGCACTGTGGTTCAGCTGCATGGTTGCTCACTGAAAGGTTGCGGGAGACAGGGGTCGGAGTCTGCTCCCAGGGAACCCCTCTGGAACAGTGACATCACGATACAGAATCAGCTTCAAGACAGTAAGCCTTCTGTCTTGAAAGAAATAGTGTCACAGTATACTTATTGTACCTGATAAAGTGGTTGTATGCAATTACCATGTACTCTGCCCTTCTAAAAGGGATCCTCAACCATTTTTGTAATATAACGCTCATGATTTATATTATCACTTTTTTTCCTTTTGATCATCTTATTGAGACCCGTCCCTGTATCTGCTACTTATTGGAATTTTAATATGGAGGTCTTCTACAAAGCATTTCAGATCCACTTATTGAAAAAAGTGGAATTCAGCCCAGCTGGGCACACAATAATGGCACAGTTTCATCTCATCAACTTAACGTCAGATAGTTGAGGGCAGAGGCTTTGTTTTAAACCTTCTCTACCCAGTACTTTATATGAAACAAGTAGCTTTTTTTTTTGCCCCCCTCCCCCAAGTAGCTTTATTTTTAATGATTCAAAGACTCAGTCCCTTAGAGTAAACATATTATTTGTGTAAATTACAGTTCCTGATTAACTAATGAACCCTTCTGATCGTATTCACATGAAAATGGAAGAAGTCGACAGCTGCCTCTAAATGTGAAGATCAAGATTTAAATGTCTCGTGTCGAACTATAGATTCGCAGAGAGGAAAGCTACTGTACTTACTTTCGCCGTAGTGGACATTGCCCCGGCCATCTTCATCTGGGAGTTCATCACTTTTGTTTGTGTGGACATAGAAGTGACTTTGGAACTGACTGCAAAGGTTCTTGTTTTCTGCTTCCGCAGATGAACCAGTTGTTTGGCTAAAACCCTGCAAGCATCTTTATTACCAATCTTGGCCATTTTCTTAATTTCTAGTTCCTAGAGAGAGAGAAAAGATAGAAGAGAGTAAAAACAATTTCTACAGAGTAGTCCTCAGTGACCTGTTTCTGAAAAATAGATCCAGTCCATCCTCAGAGGGTAACCACAAGGAAGAGGAGAGTACTGGAGGACAGCTGGCTGGCTGGTGGGACAGGGACATAAAATATCAAGCTTCACCTGATCGTAAAGAGGTTGAGACTTTCATACCACTATGAAGACAGGAGTGGTTTTGTGTGTGGGAGGGGGTAAGGGGGAGAAATTACATCTATTACTACCTGTAGAAAGAGATAATATTAATTACATTATCATATAGAGAGTTACATGAACTGTCCCATCTAATATTTCAACTGAGAAACAAATTATCAAATTAGGTAAGGAAATTAAAGAATATACTATCTCAGGTAAACAACTTTAAAGGAAGGAGGAGCTGGATTACAAATAAAAGCATGAGAAAATATATTGTAAAAACACTTATCAATATACATTTCAAGTGGCATATTAGCAAACTAAATAGACTTGAGAACAAGAAATCTCATCATTAATACTTCAGGCAGGGGCTGAACCTCCAGCTTTAACAGCTGACATGGATCCTGCTTGGACTTGTCTGTAATCAGAAGTTACTCAGCACAGTTAGAAATCCATCATGGGTTAAAGAAAAATATCACAGAAGGAATTAGAAAGCAGTATGCGATAGTTAAGTTTTGTGCAAGCTTGACTGATTTTCAGTCGCTTGGCAATTAAGGTCTCGTAATTACCCAGGATGTAACATAACACAATGTTACCAACTCTAATGTGGGATCTGCAGTGAGCAGCCAATCACGTTTAAGAAAAGGAGGGTGGGAAGCAATCCTCTTACTGAAGTCACAGCCCTGAGGCAATTAAAAAGAAGTTTTGACTGGGGATGTATTGCCTACTTCATATATAAATGGATGCGTGCTTTTTAACTGGGTCGATGAGCATGTGGTTCTTTGGACATGAGTCAATGGTTTGCAATCCTGCCCTGCCCATCTTGGATTCGTGCTCCACCCCAAGACACAGGCCTGATCACTGACCTTGGACTAACCCACTTGTGCAGCCTGTCCTATGGCTGGGTTACTCAAGTCATGAGGCACTTCCAGCTGAGTCCACAGGCTTGGAACCTGCCAGGACTTGTCTGTTTCTATAACTGTGGTGACCCCTTTACTAAGAGAGGGAATGTTTTTCTCTGTTTCTCTTCATCCATGCTTAAAAAATTAATTTGAAGTTTTAACACCTTTTATAAAGAAAACTCCAGTCCCCGGTTAGCATGCCCCAGAATCAAAAGACTGCTTTGACTTTAGAAAATCAATCAAATTAAAGAAAAAAGCTACGTGATTATCTCATCTGATGGAAATTTTTTTTTCATAAAATTTAACTTAGGTTTTATATAAAAAAAAAAAAATCTTCCAGCAGACTAAATAGCGTTTCTATAACCTGAAAAAGGACATCTGCAATCATCTACAGCTAACATCATGCCTTTTGGTGAAAGACTGAATGTTGTCCCTGTGAGTATAAAAAGAAAAGAATATTCTCATTATGACTATCCAATATTGTTTTGGAGGTTCTAAGCAATGTAATAAAGGAAGGACAAGAAATAAAAGAACTTAAGAGAACACATAATTAACAAAGCATTTCAATCTAAAATTTCTAAAGAATCTTTACAATAAGAGTCTGAGAGGAACAAGAAAATGTAAAATATTTGTACAGGCATTTTGCAACAAAGGGTTGAGCACACTGATAAAAGCAAAGATGTTCAAGATCATCAGCAGTGAGGAAGTTGCAACTGAAAATTACAGTCTGAGAATGGCCTGAAGACTTTCAGTTCCAGAAACTGGGATCTTCAAATGCACTTGAGAACAGCAATGACAACACAACAAAAATATAGCTGCTTTGCGTAACTCTTTTGCAATTTCTCATACTGTTAAATGTACACTCACCGCATTATTCAAAAATCTACCTCCTAGGAAAATACTGAAGGGATAGGAACATATGGTCACACAAAAAATGCACTTGAATGTTTATAACAACTTTATACAAAAAAAACCCAAATGTCACTGGATGGTCACAGTAGAAACAAACAATGACAAATCATCTAAGGTAGCACTCACAAAACGGAGTGAAAGTGATACACGTGGCAACATTGAATAATCTAGAAATACCAATGCTGAGTGAAAGAAACCATATTCTAAAAGAAAACAGAAAAGAGCTCATATTGTCTGATTCCATGTATGTAAAACTTTAGAACATGTACATTAATCTACAGTGATCAAGAAATATCTGCTTTGTGTGGGAGATGGCTGACAGGAGGAAAGGGATGAGGGATTACTAAGGGCATGAGATAACCTTTGTGAATGATGTGCATGCTCCAAATTCTTGATTGTGGCAATAGCTACATGTGTGTAATAGATGTCAAAATGTATTCTAGATTAGTTGCATTTTTTACAGGTCAACTATAACTCAGTATAACTATGTTTTTTTTTAAAAAAATGACATGAGGTAGCATACACTTAAAATAATATGAAAACATTTAAAGACGAACAATCTTCAAATGACTAAAAGAACTCGTAAAAATGATATTCATTACTGCAAATAATTCTTGAAACCATCTTAGCTACTTACAAGTTAACATAACTATTTTCACATTACTCTTTTGCTTTCTAGGATTATTATACCTTTGCGTTTATATCCAAGTTTTGAGCACATTTCATCTTGGGCGTTTATGGATTTTGCTTACTATAGAGCAGTTTGATTCTGTAATCAGCAGATTTCATAGTCCTGATAGCAGTCAGCAAATGGCACAATAAACAGAGGTACAGAGAAAGGCATTAAGGCATTTCTTAGTCAAGTCAATCACTTACCACCTGTCATGTGCCTTTTTCCTAGCCAGCTAATTATGTCAACCCTAATTTCCAAACGTATCTGAAAAGTTAAACTGAAATTTAATGTTCTACTTACCAGCTGTTTTTCTTGTTTCTCCAAAGCTGCTCGATCTCTGACTATAGCTCTCTGCGTACCTCGTAACTCTCGATTCTGCTCCTTTATCACATCTAAGAGAAGTACAAAAGACATCTAAAATGTAGGGTTGTAACATTTCTTCAATACCATTTAAAAATACCAAACTCCTATATGTCAAGGTAAATAAGAATAGTGATCTATTAGACATTAAACTTATTTCAATTTACTTTACTACAAGTTAACCAAATTTAAAATTTGCCAATAATAATATTTACATGAATATAAGGTTTATCTTTTCATAAAGCATTTACACTATAAACATGAAAGAACAAATAGACTTATAGGATTAAATATAAATATTGTCTTCATAATGAAATGAAGGAATATATACAAATATATTACATTTGGAGACTGAACTGAAGGTAAATATAAATCACGGTAAAATATTCCCTTAGAAAATTGATTAGTTAAAAAATGCTATATATGGCACATATTTATACTATGTACACAAAGAGATCCCTTTCACTTCTTTTTATTTGGCTACTACATAAAATGCCAGGGAGACATGTATTTATTTGACCCATTTTTATAGGAAGCTATCATAGCAGTGTGAATTAGCATACCTTTTCAATCTCTTTTGGAATTCCACTTCTGTCATTTGATCCTAAGATAATACTTGGGAGAAGTTTTTTTACCATATGTATTCATGTATAAGCTGAATTTTTCATGCAGTTTTAGTGGTAAAATTAGGTGCCTCGGCTGACATTCGGTTCGGCTTATACTCGAGTATATATATGGTAATCCTGTGAATCTCAAGTTTCTTACTTACAGAGTATGGATTTTGTGGGGCGAGGAATAAATAACAGATTTATTGTCCCAATACAGTATATGTGTTCACTAAATGTAATCCCTAAATGTCTTTTAAGTTTATCTGAAAACATTTGGATCATCAGGCTCACCTTCTGGAAATGGAGGTATTCATCTGGGCTTGATTGAATGTGGTCTGGTAGTTAGGATTATAAATTGAGTTTCTGTTTTCAGTTGCTGTCAAGTCGATCAAGACTCATGGCAACCCCATGGGTTACAGGGTAGATATGTTCTTTAGGGTTTCCTTAACTGTACTTTCTTTCTTTTTTTTTTTTTAAAGAAAACCTTTACTGGTATATACTTCACATATATAATTAAATCAGGGGCCCTCAAACTTTTTAAACAGAGTTCACTGTTCCTCTGACAATTGGAGAAAGAGACTACAGTTAAAAAAAAAACAAACTATGAATAAATTCACTGTGGGCCCAGGATGAGTCGGCTGCTAAGCAGGACAGGCAGTGGTGGCAAAAACACCCAGAGGCTGGATAAATATCCTTGGCGGGCCACAGTTTGAGGACACCTGAATTAAATCATCCATCATATTAAGAAGACTTGTGCAATTATCACTGAAAGCAATTTCAAAACATTCTCATCTCACTGCTGTTAGCTCTCCATTTACACTCAAACTCCCTTGCCATGCCCCTTGGTAATCATTAATCTAAATGGAAGTGCTACTGGGTGGGCTAGAAGCACCCACTAAAGCCAGCAGCCGGAGCAGAGTTGACGCCACTGAGAAACCAGTGAAAAAGAAAAACACACCACCAGGCTCAAACATGAACAGCGAGGATGGCACAGGGCTGGCAGTGTTTTGTTCTGTTGTACTTGCTTTGCGTTGCCGTGAGCTGAACACCTAGCCAGGACAACAGGGACTTCAGTGATGTGAATTGCTACCAATGTTGAATCCTTAAAGAGATCCCAGAGAGCAATGGCAGTTCTCGCTAGCACTGAGCTCTTTCAGGAATCTTACCAAGTGCTATAACATTTATAGTATTCAGAGTAACAATGCGTGAGAGTAAATGTTTCCATTTTATTCACAAGAACAGAGTGATGTGTTAAGGTTAAATCACTTAGCCAAGGCCACGCAAGGAGTGAGGCATAAGGCCGGATTTAAATCCAAGCGTCCTTTCTTCTGAAGCAGTGCCATTGTTTTACTACTTCTTTAATAATTAAGCACAACGTCAAAGGCAGTACAGCACTCATTATCTTTTCTGTAGAGCATTATCTCACTCAAAAGAAAAAACAGCTCAAACAATTAACAGTAATGAATAAAGAACACTAGCATGTTCCTCATAACTACTCCACAAAGTAGAAATGTCCATTTTGGTTTTGGAGGAGTTGATTCAGGATTGGTCAGGTTCATAATTTCTCCATGGAAAATTTCTAATTGTGGAGTCATGAATCATAGTCAGGTGGTCTGATCAAAAGCCTTTAATTTTTCCCAATATTATACTGTGAGGGGTAATATTTCACCCAATATTATACAAACATAAGAAAAAGTCTTGAGAGATATGTCTTAGAAAAATAAAATCTTTTATAAATATGAAACCAAAACTAAACTCACTGCTGTTGCATTGTTGCTGACGCAAAGTGACAGGGTAGAACTGCCCCTGAGGGTTTCCAAGAAGGCACCTGTTTGCAGATGTAGGAATTCTGTCTTTCGGCCAAAGAAGCGACTTGGTGGTTTGAACTGCTGGCCCTGCAGATCACTGCCTAATGAAGAACCATTTCCTGGTAATCAATGTTCCACAGACTATTGCTTGGAAGTCCCTTAAAAAATAATGCAGTCGCTGAGCCCTGGTGGCGCAGTGGTTGTGTACAGGGTTGTGGCCCACAGGGTTCATGGTTCAAATCCAGCAGCAGCTCTCCAGAAGCAAGGCTAGGCTTCCTACTCCTACCAGGGCAGTGATGTGAGAAAAAAATAAAATAGCAAGGTAACATAAAGCAGCAATGAAAGTTCTCCAACTTTTCCTTTTTAAAGCAATCAGGCTTTTTTCTCCCTCAACGCTACATGTCTTCTCTGGGATCTGGCTTCATATCTTGTCAAAATCAATGGATTGCTATGAAAATATGATCTCCCTTTTTTCCCCCATAGAACATATTTTTTAATTTAATACCATGAAATTAGAAATGAATTTCTAGAGTATCATGTCTGTATGTTACAGAAAACTCCCATAGTCAACCCTATAACATCAAAAGCAGTACTGAGATAATCACCATAGTGACAAGTGATCATTTTTGACCAAAGAATTCAGAAGCAACTGTTAAAAACCATGGGTGATACTATCTAGAATTCCAACAATGCACACTTTTCCATTACTAGATATAGCTATCATTCTGGAAAACAAATATTGTAACATGAAATTTAAACAAAGTATAATCTTTTTTCAAAATAGTCTGCTATTTTTGCTTAGCTTTAATATTAACTGTGTATCATAACTACCACTATACTTCAAAAAAATAAAAAAATTAACTACTGAGTATACCACAGCCTCATAATTATTAATAGAGCTATTAATATTTAAACAGTTCTAAGCTATAAACGGAGAGCATCTAATGCTATATACTGAAACACAGCCATAACACTTTAAAACACATTATGGTAAGTAGAAAAAGATTGTAAAACATCTTTTCCTACATGACAATAAGAATGTCCTACAAAACAAAGTACTTCTATATGCAACCCGTATTTAGCAACTGATTTCTAGAAAATTCAGAAGAAATAATATGAAACAGATTTTGAGACATGATTTTTTTAATGTCAAGCTTATTCTCCATTTTATCTATTTTCAATGTGAACTTGTTATTGGGTCTTATTCCAATGCACATATTTCCACTTCACTTTAAGTCAAATATTATTGTATTAGACTTCACTATGGCCTATGAGTTTCAACATTACATTAAAATGTAAAAGGGTCTATTTTACCTATGTTTAAAACATTCTTCAAACATTTAATAAACTCTATTATTTAGAAAGGCATTCTGGTGGTGTGAAGTTCAGCACTGAGCTCACTGCAAGGGCAGCAGTTGAAAACGACCATGCACTCAGTGGGAGAAAGACAGGGTTTCGCCTCCTGTGCAGTCAGTCTCAGAACCAACGGGACAGTTGTGCCGTGTCCTGGAGAGTCACTATGAATAGGAATTGACTCTCGGTGGGGAATATGGTTGGGTTAGTATTGAGAAAGACAGCCTGGCTGAGCCCCGGTGGCTTAGTGGTTGAGTGCGGGACTGCGGCCCACTGGCTTGGTGGTTCAAATCCAGCAGCAGCTCTCTAGGAGCAAGACTGGGCCTTCCACTCCCACCAGAGGGCAGTGACGTGCCTCCCCCCCCCCAAAAAAAGGGAGATGGCCCATAATGCGAAAATATCAAAATTTGATGTGTCACACATCTCTCTACCATAAAAAGATGGAATCGAGTATGTTTGTTCTAATTTTCCGGTTTCCCTTGTTTTTCATTCAGTCAGAATAATGGTAGGCAAATGTAAAAGATGTTCGTCACAGCTGGGAGAGCTGACACACTTGGCCCTCCCAGGTCCCTGCTCCCTTCTCAAGTTATAAAATAATGGACTCCAAATTGCTGACATTCTACCACTCCATGAGAGATGGCAGGAGGAGGGGCAGCTTGCAAACCATTAACATGTTGACAGTACATGATCGTGACATGTGCTTTGGACATATAAGACTCAGATCCTGGATTCAATCTTTCATATTGACTGAAATACACCTGCTTGCAGTATTGCTACAGGATCATTGACATATGCTTAGACCTAAGTAGATTTAGAAAGAAGAGATTTTCTGCCTCTTGAGTCATTTAAGTACTTACAAAAAAAAGTTCAGAAAAGTAAATGAACAAAATATTTTTAGAAAAGCCTCTTTCTTGTGGTCCAGTCTATCTCACTAGAGGGGTTTTCTATTGGGGTTTGAGGCCAAGCCCCAACTTGAATTATTTGTATCCTTGCTATGCCCTGCCTGTTCACATACAATTTACACATTGGAGGATGAAAAAAAAGTAATTATAATCTATAATTCATCAGTTTGTAAATAATATTACTTAGAGTTTTGTTTTTGTTTTTTTCCAGTAGAAGGAATCGTGGCTGCAGTCCAGTTTGGGACACTGTCTTGGGAGCATATACACATCATAACATACTGAGGAACTCAATCAAACTGGTCTCCCAGTCAGGTCAAGTCCATAATATATGTGCTTGGTGTTTTACTATAAGAAACAAAGGAGAGTTCTGAGTGATTTTAGTCTGATAAACCATATCTTCTGCTTTTGAATAAAACTAGAGGGAAAAATGTTTTTTTTTTAAAATCTGGGTTTTTATCTATTCATTTGACCCTTTTGTGATCCTAAATTTAACTTTCATACCAAAAACTTTTGTCTTTGGCCCTTTAAAGATGGCTCCTGAAATTTTTGGAGCAAACCAGGTAACTTTTAAACACCTAAAAAAAGGAGCTGGAGTTAAAAACCCCGAAGACTGCACACCGAGCATACAATCGCAATCATGCCTCTGTCATAAGGTCGCTCAGCACGGAAGTCCGTAGGCTTCCCAAATTGACCAGAATGTGTGCTTTTGGATGAGCAGGCCTTTCTACAAGTTATCAAAGCTTCGAACTTCAGGCTTTCAAACAGAAACACCTCAACCCCACTGACTCTTGCCCTGGCATGTTTCATCTTAAATTAATAAAGGAAGGAGAAGGAAGGCTTGTCTGCAGAGAAAGTTTCACCGACTTAAGGACCTGAAGGCTTAAAAAAACAAACAGGTAGCACTTGTCTCTAGAGCAGTTTGGGGTCAGAACCATAAAAAGGAAGCTATGTCCCTACACCGATACTATGTCCCTACACCGATACCCCTTGTGACAATGGAGAAGGCACAAGGAAGAGGCGCATTCAATGAAGAGATTCATGCAATGATTCTGCCGTGGCACGTCACACATGCAGGAACAAATGGGAAACAAAGTTTAGGCTTTCAAATATTCAAGTGACAGACGCTAAAAGGTCACACAGCACACTAGAGACAAATGGGCACCACAGATGCCACCATCCAAACGTTGGGCTTTCCTGTTTTGAAATTCTTTTTTTTTTCCCATTTTTTTGGGGGGGCATCACTGCCCTCAGGTGGTGGGAGTAGGAGGCCCAGCCTTTGCTCCATGGAGCTGGAATTGAACCTCCATCCCAGTGGACCGCAGTCCCGCGTACAACCACTACACCACCAGGGCTCAGCCCCTTGGGCTTTCTTTTAGAAGAAGTGTTTATGTTTATGATGGACCAGTTTATAAAATAAATCTAAACTAGAAGCTTATCGTTAAAATAAATTACATTTTGTGCTAGTTATATAATTTCAATTTCTGGTCAATTTGAACACATATAATAACAGTGTTGCTGTGGAGTTTGGTCAGTCTGATAGTGGTTCTTTATGGGTGCAGCCTTCTTGCAAGCAGCGCCCTGGAAACCTCGCTCTCTGCCATCACCTGTGGCTCCTTGAGTTTGAAGAGGGCTTGTTACTCGTCTCGGGCATATGAACTAGTGTCAGACTTAAGGACTTGATCTTCCCTGGGCTGTGATTTACAAGCACTGACATAAAGCTCTTTCTTCCACATCTATGAGCATCACTGGATGTGTTTCTCTGCTCAGCCCGGCCTAACACATAATTGGTTTAGCAAATCGCTTAGCAAACTCAGTTAATCCTATACAGGTACATATTTCATGCCACCATTTTTATAAGGAGAAACAAAGACGAAGCATAGTTAATACACCAAGAGATACGACTTTGATGATTACGAGGAGGTCAGGAGCAGGGAGAGGTGAAGAAATGGGCAAAAAATGGTTTAACAGGACATTGTTGCTTTCACTTCTTGAGCTGTGCTACACACACACACACACACACACACACGCACACACACACTAGACATACATACCAGGAGTCCAGGTGGTGCAGTTGTTATACTGCAAATCTCAGGGCCAGCGGTTTGAAACCACCAGCAGCTCCACAGGAGAGAGATGAACCCAGAAAACTCACGGGGGCGGGGGGTGGGGCAGGTGAGAAGGTTTAGTATGAGTCAGCATTAACTCAATGGCAGTGAGTTTTTTTAATACATATATATATATATTATACATATATATGTGCTTGCTCTATTTTTTCTTTAAAAGAAAATTCCTCCAGATTCCTTTCATTCAATCTTAAATACTGATATGAATGGCTTAAAACAAAAAGAATAGTAAAAGTAAAATTGAAATGTCCTTGAGGTTTTCAGTGACAAGTTCATCTCAAAATAAAATTGTGCACTGCTTCAGAGCTATTCCATGTATGATGAAAACCCTCCTACATAGTGCAAATCTACAGTGCGGGAAAGACTTAGACCAAGAAGAATCCACCTCTGGAGCTGCGAAGAATTTCCAACAACAAAACTGTGGACAAGAACTGCCAACCAACTTCCCAAAGAAATTCCCAGAGAAAATTAACTGTGGAACACAAAGGCCGTGTTAGGGAGCAACAACGGAAAGAGGGAAATACAAGCAGTGAAGTATGTAAGGCAATTTGAGATACATCACAGATGGCTTCATGGGAAAGGTGAACCCAGAAGTAGAAAAAAGGGGGAGAGAATTTTAGGCATAAAGCTATCTCAAACAAATACTCCAGTAAAAGGGTAGTATATAGTAAAGAGGGTAAACTGAAACATGCTGCTGCACAATAAACTGCTGAGAGATGCCAATACTGAAAAAGGCATGGGTCAGAATCCGGGAGAAAAATACATGCCTGACTGCAAAGCTTGTCCTTTGATCCTGCTGGTAATAAAGATTCAAGAGAAGGCTTTACCGGGAGGAGTGGCATAGTGAAGACACAAGCTCATATCATCACATTTAAGCAGAATTTCCCCCCCCCAGCAGCCTCTGCCCAGCCTGAGACAATCTGGCTTAACATCACATTGGAATGCAGGTTTGTGCATGCCCTCAGAGCAATTCTTGTTTAGACTACCCCTCTCCCCTTATCAAGAGATACTCTTAAATCTTTCTCTCAGGGACAGGAGTGCTGATATCCCAGCCCCACGAGGGGATGAGCTACAGAAGAAATCCAGGTCATGGAACAGGGTGCCTGAACTTTACCAAAATATACTTTTATTTCCGTCAATATCATTTATTGATATATATACATACATACATATATATATATATATATATATATATAATTGTAACTTGCCTTTTCTTCTGTTTTCTGAATTCTATCCTCCCAGACTAATATAAAAAGAGGCTTGGCCAGGGAAGAGGGTGCTACAGTCTGGAGAGAAGTTCCCTTTGAACCTCTCAGGCTAACCTGATATAAAAAAATAAAGACTTTAATAATTTTAAATGGACACTGTGGTGGTGGTCTTTTATCTGAACCTTCAACAATATTACAGTAACAGGTATATCAGTCATATATAAAACTCTGTAGATGATGAATTTGAGCATAATGAGACAAAAAGAAAGAAAACACATAATACGTCAAGGGCAAACTGAGTAGTTAAACCCTTAGAGGGTTACTATTGTTCCTTTTAAATGGGCTCCACTCAATAATGGCCACCTATTCTTCTATTATCTAAATACTGTGTCATAGGCATTCTTGTCAGCAACACTCCATTTCAAGATCCTTCTGCAAAGAATGGCCTCTGGATCTTTCTAGCTTGGAAAAGGCTCAAGAGCATGCATGGTTCATATATAACCTTGGATCCAGGAAATACCGGAAAAGAAGTTACCTGCCCCACCTTCCTCTTGGAACCAATTTCAAGCTGGAGGTCAAGGGAATATGACTCACCAGCCAGACCTGTTTATGGCAGAGTGATGTCAGAGAGCCGGGGAGGGTGGGAAGATGTCAGAAATCCTGAAGTCTAAGGTGACACGAGAACCCAAGCATCTCCATCTCAGAAAGCCTATAGTCTATGATTAAGAATGCACTGCTGCTGCTTCTTGTCTCCCCAGACAACACAATTCCTTTCTGTTTCTCTTACATGTGGTGTCCACTTTATTTTAATTGGCTAATAAATTAGGACCAGGACCTGGAGGTTGGGCAACAGCAGTAAGACCAGAATTAAGACCAAGGAGTTGCTGGCAAACAAAGAACATCATGGGCGTCAACATTTAAGAGGCAAAAGGTGTAGAAATTAAAAATTAATTAAAGGAGGAAAATGACAAGAACTGCCAAACACAGGAAAGGAGTTGATTAAAACAAAGTGGCAGTGGGTTGTTGGAGATGGCTTTCACTTGAGAGGCTTTGGGACAGCTAAGAGATGTTCAGCAAATTGTTTGATATATTGGTCTGGAACTCAGGGAGAAAAAAAACCTAGAGACACAAATATGGGCTCTGTCAGTACTTCAGTGTAATAGCAGGTAAGATCATATATAGAATGTGCTTTAAAAATAGTAAGAGGGAACCTAGAAAACACTTTTTAAGGGGTAGTTTAAATAAAAAAGAAGGGAAGGAAGCAGAGAGAGGTTAGAGGACCATAAGAGTATTATGAATATCATGACTAATTTCAGATGGCTCTTGACTGAAAACAGAAAATGTTTTATTAACTATGCTTTATTAATGATATAAAGGCATTCACCAGTGTGGATCATTACAAACTATGGATAACACTGTGAAAATCTGAATTCCGGAACACTTAATTGTGCTACCACGAAACCTGTGATTGTTCAAGGCAGTTATTCAAGGGATATTAATGGTTTAACAATCAAGAAACAGTATGCATTGGGTGTGTATTCTTTCCCAATACATATTTAATATGAGGAAATTTTGAGGAAATACACCTATAAATTGACTATTTGAAGAACTGGAGGGAGACTCCATTACAACTTGGGTTACATATACATGACACAACTCTGCTTGCTGCAGGGAAGGGAGCACTTGAAGCACCTGCTCACAAAGATCAAAGACTACATCCTTTACTATGGGTTAGAACGCAATGTAAAGAAAACAATCAGCCTCATAATTAGGACAATAAGCAACATCATGAAAGAGGGATAAAAATTAGAGTTGTCAAAGATTTTATTTTACATCAATCCTCAATAAATGCTCATGGAAGCACCAATCAAGAAATCAAAATATTGCATTGCATCAATCTGCTGCAAAAGACTTCTTTAAACTGTTAAGAAGCAATGATGTCCCTCTGAGGACCCACATAAACCTGACTCCAGCCGTGGTATAATCCATTGCACTATCTGCATGTGAAAATGACAATGAACACTGAGGACAGAAGACCAGCGGATGCATCTGAATTTTGGTCCTAGTCAGGGATGTGAGAATATGGGCCGCCAGACGAACAAACCCATCTGTCTTGGGAGAAACAGTTTGTATTTAAACGCCCTTTGTATTTGAGGATGGCTAGACTTTGATTCACTGTGGGCATGTTATCAGAAGAGCTCAGTCCCTAAAAAAGTACTGCAAATGCTTGATACCGTATGTGATCACAGGAAAAGGGGAGAGCTGTACGGAGATGTTTACACACAGGGGCTGCCACAATGGGCTCAAACAAAGAATTGTGAGGAAGGTACAAGGAGGGGCACTACTTTAAAATGCCACACATGG
Source organism: Nesogale talazaci (assembly GCA_004026705.1). Taxonomy (NCBI): domain Eukaryota; kingdom Metazoa; phylum Chordata; class Mammalia; order Afrosoricida; family Tenrecidae; genus Nesogale; species Nesogale talazaci. The sequence goes on from PVJH01019540.1 coordinate 32,540, forward strand.
GTTTGACATATGCCGAAGCAGACTGGAAACAACAACAAACTGTTGGGACACAGACACCATGACCAACAATTTCAAGAAAGAAATCCAACACAGGCTCAAGAAAACCACCACAAAATGGCACTGACTTTGACACTCAAAAGTTGCTGATGATCTCGGCCGGAAGTGATATCATGCGGTGTAATAAAACAAACTGCTGTGGAAAGAAGGGGTCCTAGTGAGAATACAAAAACAGGTCTGTAGGAGGAGAGAGAGGCAGGAGAAAGCTTTTTGCCCCCAAAGTTCCAGGTGAAGAGCAACTTCCTTAGAAATGCAGGATTGAGGATGGAGAATGAAGGTCATTTCTTGTTTTTTGCACTTTTGAGAAGTGAAAAGTTCTTCTAATGGCAAGAGGAAAAGAAAACTGGTTCACAGGCAGAAGGCACACCTTTCCTGGTCTCTGAGCAACAGCAGTGGGGGGTCAGGGAGTGTTGGGCGGTCACGCACAGGGTTACTCTGAGAAAGCACTGATTGAAAGGCATCTAACAACAACAATAACTAAAGTCGAGAATTCGATTTACTCCACGAGAAAAGTGAAGCTAAATTGGACCACAGGTCCTCTAATTGCAAAAACTAATCAAAATATCAAACAGATGAGAAGCTGGGTCTTTCCATAAGCAACTCAGTAAATTTCTATTTCCTTATCCTTACATAGAGAAAATAATAGTACTCATCACATAAGCTTCCTGAAATTTAAATAAGACACAATGTTTAAAAAGTATGGCACAATATTGCCTTGATGTGGGATCTCAAACTCCTTTTACTGAGGTCAATAGAAAAAACATACTAGGGGGGTTTAAAAAATTTCATAGAAAATTTCCACTGTCACAGCATTCAGATTTTCTACAAACTTTTTCAAGTCTCTGAATCCAGAGATATAAAAATTTCACACTGTAAGGGCTATGTTCCACTAGGAATTCATGGCAAATCCTTATCTTTATGGACAGATCTGGTAATTACCAACAATAAACAGGTCACTATCAGTCCAGAGCCTTGGTGGCATACTGGTAATGCATTGGGCTGTTAACTGGAAGGGCAGCAGTTTGAAATCACCAAAGGCTTCTGTGGACAAAGATGAGGCTTTTGACTCCGGTTAAGATTTGCAATCACAGAAAACAATGGGCAGTCCCACCCTTCGCTTTAAGGTCACAGTGAGTCACCATCAACTGGACAGTAGTAAGAAAAGAAATCAATCCAAGGGGGAAAACAATCAAATGCTGTGTGCATAGATGTACACTTGGTTTATCTTGAGAAGTTAGTGACACTGACTTCCAGCTTAGTCAAAAATGCCTGAGTAATGTAACTGATTCCAGAACTGAGTGAGCTGACTTACATATTAATATTTTTTTCTGTATTGTTCTACATTTATATTAGTCTTATTAGGGTTCCTTCAAATTTCAAAAAGAAGGCCTTGTCAACACCATGACTTCTGAGGGGATTTGTTGAGTCAAAGGTAGATAGGTCAACTTAGATGGGTATGGTACCTGCTTTTAGCAAATGACACCAAATGGCTAATCTTGGGATGCAGAAAATACCAAAAAGATGCTTAATTGTATTTGTTGATAATTGGAGAACAGAACAAGAAAATACTGTATCTTTTAAAATTATGAGAGGTTCGTAATATCAGAGAAGATCAATGCATTTGAACTGTAGTGCACCAGGGTTGTATTTTCTTACCATACCTATTCAATCTGTGTGCTGAGAAAATAATCAAAGAAACTGGATTATCTGCAAGAATACAGCATCAGGATTGAAGGAAGGCTTATTAACAATCTACAATGTGCAGATGACACACCTTGCTTGCTGTAAGTGAGGAAGACTTGAAGTACTTGCTGATTAAATTCACAGATTGTAGCGTTCAGATGGATTAGAATTCCATGTAAAGATGATCAAAATCCTTACAATGGTACCAGTGGGTAACATGATAAATGGAGAGAAGACCGAATTTGCCACGGATTTTGTCATGTTTAGGTACATAATCAATGCTCAAGAAAGTAACAGTGGAGAGTAAGTATGTTCCATAAGACTTCTTTAAAGTGTTGAAAGGCGGCTGAGCCATGGAGGCCTAGTGGTTGTGTGCGGGACTATAACCCACAGGGTCGACAGTTCAAATCCAGTAGCAGCTCTCTAGGAGCAAGGCTGGGCTTCCTACTCCCACCAGGGCAGTGATACCACAAAAAGTAAAACAAAACAAAACAAAAATAATCAAGTGTTAAAAAGCAAGGATGTTATTTTGAGGACTAAGATATAGCTGACTTGAACCACGATATTTTTCCGTTACTTCATATGCATGTGGAAGTTGAATATCAATTAAGGAATATCAGGGAAGAATCAAAGCATTTGAATTGTGGTGCTAGAATATATTGGAATTGCCATGGACTGCCAAAAGAACAAACAAATGTGTCTTTGAAGAAGTAAGCCAGAAAGCTCCAAAGAAGCAAGGATGGCTAGACTTCATCTCAAGTACCCTGGATATACCGTCAGGTGAGACCTGTCCCGGAAAAGGACATCATGCTTAGTAAAGAAAATGCGAAGAAATAAAAGGAAGACCCTGGACAAGATGGGTTCACTTGCAACAATAGGTTCAAATGTAAGGACAATGGTGAGTATGGTGCAGGATTAAGGGGTATTTTTTTTCTCAACACAATACAATTTGAGTTCCGGCTACTTTGAGGCCACTAAGAGGCAGAACTAACTTAAGCGCACCTAAAAACAACAATCTTGAAACAATCAATCATGGGGCTTGTTATAAAGAAGTTTAAGGAACGCTGAAAACTGCATTGGGGAAGAAAAGGCCAAGGAGAGCCTGAATCTTGTCTCCAAACTCCAAGAACATTGAAAGCAATACAATTTGAGTTTCAGCTATTTTAATATGGTGTCATGGAAGAGCAAAGAAAGTTTTGGAGAAAGGTTAGACAGATGCAAACATTGCTTTCAGTAAGTGGGAACATATTTCTAGAAATGGCTCCACATTTTTGGTATTTTTGTCTAATAAAGGTTTCTGTGGTCTGTGACAATACTTTTTGACTGAAGGAGTCCTAGTGGTGCAGTGGATTATGAGTTCTGTTGCTAACCTACTGTTCTCACAAAAAATTCCTACAAGGGGTACCCTCCCCCCCCAAGAATAGAAAAAAGCTCCGCTGGGCAAAGCTTTTAAAATATGCATTTTTCCTGCTATGGAACTCATTCTGTTAGTGCACACAGTGGCATCACCTGGGAAGGTTGTCTCTGGTCACAGAGGATTTTTCATAAAAGCAATTTGCCTAGAACTTCATTTTTTTGTGATTGCCAACTTAAGATGACAGTGTGCTGTTATGAAATTTTATTTCCTGCTGGGGAAACTGTTATAATGTTAAACACAGCTTACAAGAAAAAAGCTCTAGGTAAAACTCAAGTGTACATACAAGTGGTTTTCTTATTCTAAATAAAAGGTGAACTGTCTATTGATGAGAAACCTCATTCTGGATTTCCATCAACTTCCCCAACAGATGAAGAATAAAAAAGTCCTGATTTGTGGCAGGTGGTTTTGCCACCACAACAATGCACTGGGTCATGCAGTCATCTCAGAGCATGAGTTTGGGGAAAAAAAGAACATGGCTATCTTTCCTATGCACCTGACCTCATTCACGCAACTTCTTTTTGTCTCCACAAATGAAGAGGGCATGAAAAAACAGTGATTTATGATGTAGAAGAGGAAAAGAAACATATGAGGGTGGTGCCGTCAGCCATCCAAACAGATGATTTGTAAAAAAATGTTCCAAGAATGGAACTGCAGATTTAACAAATATATTAAGTGTAATCAAGGATGCTTTGAAGGTGATAAGGTTGTTTGGTTAAAAAAAAATTACATACATAGCTTTGGAGAAAAAAGCTCAGTCTTTTGGGGGCTACCCCACACACATATATATTAATCTATGCAAATGTATTACATATCAATATATACATATAGAATGAAGATCTCTGGGTGGTGTAAATGGTTTTCCTTGTACTATTATTCTAAAGGATGTCTGGGGGGGAGAAGGGGAGGGAGCCTACAAAACTGCTTCCATAAAGACAGTAATCAATAAAAATGTATAGAATAGCTTTTCTCTGTACCACATGATGTCAGTATAAGTCAGAATCAACTTGACCACAATAGGCTTGGAATATGTACACACACATCTATAGATTCATCAGCATATGTGTATGTGTATGTGTGTTTTGTTGCTGTGGCTAACATGGTTGGCTGCCATGATGATTTTGACTCAAAGGCAAATCCTCCATCTGATTACCAGCTCTACCTTCTGAGGCCTCTCTGGGTTGCTTGAACAACAACCTTACAGACAATAATCCAATGCCTAACATTTGCATCACCCCTGTGTGTAACACACGGCAAAATCAGTATAAGAAAAACCAAATATGTAATGTTATCTCAAATTCAAAAGAATGCTTCTTTTAGAGGGCACTGAGGCACACCTCTCGTTAATTTCTGTAAGGAAGTATATACTACAGAGACATGTTCATCTTGGTCAAAAATGAATTAAACATAACTTTGAATATAATATGTGCTGTAATGTTGTATCCCTTTTTAATCTGCATGTGCAGCAGTCTTTTATGATAGAGTATATAACTCTTCTACCCAACCAAAGATAAAAAAGATTCAATTATTCCCCAGCTCTACAATCTACTGCAGAATCCTCTTATATATCAGAATTTCATTACTGCTGGAACAGATAAAAAGACAGCATATAGTAAAGATCTTATGATCAATAATCAGCAAGTCCAAAAATCTAGGAGAAATGCATAAAAATACATTAACTTTCATAATATATAGCTTCATTATTTCTAAGCAGAATGCTGTCATTTTTTCCAACAAAATAAGGCCTTCTTTTAACAAAACAGAGCAGAAATATCAGTAAAATCTGTGAAAAGCTTTGTATCAAAGTAATGTAAAATTAAAGTGTTTTATCAGTAATGATTGGAATTGACATTATTCTTTAAGAAAACATGCTATTAGATACACAATCCACAACTTATAAAAAATATATATAGTGCTTAAATGCACATTTGGAAATTGCAGACACACATATTTAATTTAGTTGAACAGCTTCTATAAGTCTTTACAAATGAGTACATAGTTAACAGCTTTATCCTACATTCTGCCTTTTCTGGGGCTCCCCAATATATTTAAAGCACAATAGTCACTATACTACCAAAGGAACCAGTGAGAGAACACAGCAAGGAAAATAATATAGAACTGATATCTATTCTTTGGAAATATTCAACATTGTCATTAAATCTATTTCAGATACCCTAGCTTACAAAAAACCTTTTAAAATTCAAGTTGTAACATCACAATAAAAAGGATTCAACTATTTTTCTTCCTTCAACTTCACAGATTTTCAGTTTATATTAAACCCCAAACATCAAGAAAATAAACTTATTTACTCCTTGAGTATTGTATTTGATCACTCAAGATCCACAAGGTCCAACAAGTAAAGCATATAACGTGCCATGTTAAGATGAAATATTGCCAAGCAACAAGACACATAAAACTCATAGTTGTGTTGTAGTACTTATTTAATCAAAAGTCAAAAGCCCACCCCAAATAAGCACTGTGTGGTTGGAGAGTTGTGAAATGATCGTGTGTGTTACACTGAAGGGTGGAGTGGTAGGGTAAAGATGATGTCTTTGTTTTCTCACTCACAACAGTTTGGGTGGTAGTGGAACCATCAGTACAAAGGAACCAAGGAGTTCTCCTCAGGTCTGGACTGCGGGCCCTGATTTGTACCAATCACTGTCTGGCTACCATGGTTCCTTTTGTGGCAGACTTGGACCCTTACAAAGAAGTGATTCTTTGGCTAAACAGCTACAACCTAAACTCAACATGCAATGGGAAACAAGAGTTTGTAATTACTTGAATGAATTTAGTTCCTGGGCGTAGCTGTCAATGAAAACATCATGACGAATTAACCAGTGTTGCAATATAGTATGTAAAACATTACATAAAGACTATTTAAAATTTGTACATCACCCTACATTCTCTTATCCTTTAAGGCAGTGAGCTAAAGGTCTGGAATATTGCAAGTATCCTTAAAATGTAAACTTCCATACAAATAATACATGCCACCCTCTCCTTTATGTTGCCCAAGAAAATCATAAGGGAGAAAAACCATCATGAACCGAAAGACAAGCAGTTCTCTTGGGCTTCCTTTGCTCCTGGGTTCGTGGAGCCTCTTTGGTTTACATTCCTACTGGTGACGTCTTCTCAGGGCACGGCCAGTGTAGACACCAGTACACCGGGCACCTGGAGCCCTGGACCTCTTTCCCTCCTTGCCCGCGTCTGATGGCACACCGCATGCTTGCGGTTTGGAAGCCCAGAAGTAAGGGAGCTCCAAACTGAGGGGGCAGCAAAAGGCACGCGAAAGAAACCAACAAGAAATCGAGCAAAACCCACAGCCTCACGAGGTCCATTCGAACCCGGCTTCCCTGAAATGCTCAAGATTTCATGAAAAGGGATTCGGGGCCAGGGTGGCGGGCTGTCCGCGGGAAGAGCCTCAGTGCCCCGCCAAGGCGGAGCTGGAGTCCGAGAAGGTGGGGAACAGTGACGGTGACGCAGCGCAGGCGTTCACCTGTGGCCCGCTCCCTCCAGCCCCGCCCCCAGGGATCGCGGCCAGAGGGTCAGCCCCCGAGCCCCCCAAAGACAGAGAGGTGAAAAGCCGGGCCCCTTCTGCTAAGCCTGAGACTCACCATCCACGGTCTTCTTCTTGAAGAGGGACGCCATGGTCAGGGACGGCGCCCGAGTGGCCCGGTTCGGCCCGGTTCGGCCCGCAGTTGGGCGAGGCGGGAAGCCAAGGACAGGCCCGGGAGGTTTCGAGATGGCCGAGGGGCTGAGCCGGCCGAGAGGGTGAGGTAGCTAAAAGGGATCCAAGTCGGGCGGATATTCAGGAAACTACCGCAGTCTCGCCGCCGGGCGCTCAGGTGACCGGGAACTAAGACACTTTTTTGGAGAAGTCACTTCTCGGCGACGCCTGCGCGCTGTGGTCTTGCGCCTGCGCACTGGGGACTGTGAAGCCACCGCACTGCCCTCACCTCCGCCGTTGCCCGCTTTTTCGAACCGCGGGGCGGTGGCGGGGCGAGCCTCGGGCTCGGGGTACGTGGGCGTGAGAATGGGCGGGCGGGGTGGGGGGACGTCTTCTCTCGAGCGCGCTCTCTTGCCCACTGCCATGACCTTTGCCGGGCGCTTCCTGGAGATTGCCAGCGTCCGCAGACAAATGCGGATCGTCCTGGAAGCGCTTGGACCCGCTCTGAGTGGATGGACGACATTCCTGTCGCTGTCTCTTAACCCTGTGCGGGTTTCAGGGGTCCTGGAAGGGCTGATGGCCATGCGGAGCTTGTCCCTGGAGCTCACGCCCTTGGGCGCCCCCACTCCGCGCCCACCTGCAGCACAGGCCTCGGGGGCGCCGGGGCCCACGGGCGGGCTTTCCGGGGCGGGGGGAGCGGGTGGTGTGATAGCAGGTCTAGGGTTGAGGATGGAAGAACAAAAGTGAGCAGGGAGCAGTTTTTCAGTGCAAGACTTTTTGAATATTCTTAATTGGGGAGGGGGAGGGGGGAGCCCGACGGGGAAGATGTATATGCCGTTTTCGATGTCTCTAACAATTTGATTTCCTTGCTTTCGAAGAAGCATTCTTCGTGTACTGTGAGCTTAGTAAAATGGTATCCTTCTGCATGTTGGTGTTTGATTTATACCATGTTAAAGGAAAAGCACCATCAATTAAGCAGTCCTTGCTTACATATATAGAAGCTTATATCTAGGGGGTAGTTCTAGGATCAAGACTAAGTTCATATTTATGCGTGTGTTTAAAATATTGCTTCCCTATTTCAGACATTGAACTTTTTCTCACCATTTTTGGGGACCGGAAAAAAACTGCCTTCCACAGGGTAAACTTAATATTTACTTCATGCATGCAATTGCAGTCACAGACATCAGTTCTAGATTTATAAACTCCTATGTCTAGCATATTTATGCATTTAAGGTAATCAAAATGGCTTGCCCTATTTTTTTGTCCTATAATAATCCAGGATAACAAAGCCACCAATAATGCAGCTGCTCAGATGATAATAAAAAATCTGCTTATGAACAATTTTCTCAAAATGACACAGTAATGTGCAAAGTAGAATTATATCACTTATCAAGTGTTTCTAGATCTTATGGGAAGTTAAGGTAAAAATAAAACAAGACAGCATGTACACCCCATTTCTGACCTTTCCTGGAGTCAGCTACGTGGCACAGGGCAGCTTGCCTGATCTGCCTGCTATACTGAACGGCAGAGAGCAGTACTGGAATTCAGGAGAGACAATAAGCTGTTATGTGTATAGTAATCGACTTCTCCCTGGTGCAGTCACCCTTGTTTTATTACCCTTACACTATCCCCCCCACTGACCCAATTGCACCAGTTGGTAAGATGCCAAAATACTTAGCAGCAACCATATGGAAGACCCTCCAAAAGTGCACAGCGGGAGCTAAAGACAGGGCTTGTTCATTATAATAAAGACAAAATAGAAATAAGTACTATTTCAATCAAGCAGTGTAATAGCTTAATTCTTCCATAGTTGGAAGCAGGCTTAAATGTATTCAGCTGGTATACACTAACCTGGTTGCCTGAATCGTTGGTGGCCTGACTGTACAGGCACATCCTTTGAATGTCACTTCTTATTTAAAAGAGTTCTGATGGCATAGCTAGAGAGATGGCACATAGCCCACTCTGTAGCACTCATTGACAATAGCTTTAAGAAGGTGGAACTTGATTCTTTAGGTAAGATTTGTGAACTTACTTTGGTTGTACACTGTATTTTTAAAAGCACACTCTATTAACAATTTTGACAATATGATCTTTTAACGCCATCAGATTTTTAATCAACTAAAACTTTTAGCTTTTTTTTTTCTTTTAGCATAAGTCCTGACTCAATCCTCCCATCCTATACTGGAAATGGATCATTGTAATCAAAATAGAACTTATTATATGTCTTTGCACTCATCTTCCTGTACTTTTTTGAGGCACAGTAACTATGAATTAATTCATACTCAGCTGATCCTTACCTCTGACATATGTTAAGCCTGATCTCATTTTCAACCTTTTCCTATTTTTGTTTGTTTTTTGTTTGTTCATATTGGGGTGCATCTCAGATGTATTTATTAGTGGAGTCACCCCCTTGAAATTTTGTTTTGTTTTACTGCTACTGCTTTTCAGTATGTAAACCCAGAATTAATGAACCTAGAGCAATCACAAGTAGACTTAGGGTCTCCAGGAAGGTATAGAGAAGATGGTGGTCAAAGCGGTTCCAAGGAGCTGATGCCAAGAAGTTCGGGAAGGAAAAGAATCTTTTGAAACCAATTGTGGTAATAGTTGTACAATACTGCTTGATGTGATTGAACTATGGGATGTTATACCCATATTTACTCCCAATAAAATAGTTTTGGGAAAAAAAGATGCCTTTGTTCTATTTTTAACATCACTTTCAGTAACCATAAAAATTTTTAAAAATTAAGTGGCATGTTGTCATATGTTCTTAGATAAACAATATTCAATTCACATGATCAATTTTTGCCTTTCCAAATCAGTAAAACAATTCAAAGATCTATTTTTTTATTATCTTCTGGAGTTTTTCATAATATTGTATCTTTTCTTTAGCAACAGAATATTTGCCATTGTTCAGTTTTTTCATTTTTTTTAATGTCACAGAATGCGATTGGAATAGATATGCAGAATTAAGATAACTTTCTACTCTTTTCCATTTATGTTATCGCAAGAATGCTGACTCTGGACACAGAACTTCATGGGTCAAGAACCAACTCTCCCACTCTCTAGCTAGCAGACCTATATCACGCTGCAGTATCACCCCATGCCCTGCTTTTCTTACATGTTCAATGAAATAATCATTTTGCCTTCATTGGATTGTTTTAAGAATTAAGCAG
>PVJH01019541.1:0-42553 GCA_004026705.1 Nesogale talazaci
CCACCGGGGCTCAGCCCCAGAGTAATGTTTTATACACAAACCCTCTGCCCTCAAGTCCATTCCAATAGAGCGCCCCCAAGTCCAAGTCCAAAAGACTCAATAGAGCGCTTCGGAGACTGGAAATCTCTTTGTTTTTATTTGTTTGTTTTTTGGGGGAGGGGGGCACCACTGCCTTCTGGGGGGAGTGGGAGGTCCAGCCTTGCCCCTGGAGAGCTGCTACTGGATTTGAACCGCCAACCCTGTGGGCTGCAGTCCCGCACACAACCACTGAGCCACCGGGGCTCTGCCCAAGACTGGAAATCTCTGTGGGAGCACAGAGCCTCATCTCTCTCCCAAGGAGCAACGGGTGGGCTTGATCCATTGATCTTGTGGATGGCAGCCCAACGCCTGACCCACACCATGCCCAGGGCTCCTCTTACATCCCAAACTGAAACCAAACTCACTGCCATCAGTCAAGTCAATCATGATCCTATCGGAGAGAGGAGCCCAAACTTCCCCTGTGGGTCTGTACCCCTTTACAAGAGCTGAAAGCCTCGCCTTTGTCCTGCGGAACAGGCTGGTGGCTTCAAACGGTTGACCCTGCAGGTAGCCACCCAATTCATCACCCAAGACCGCCAGGGTTCCTCTCTGCTTTTACACATGCAGTTTACCCAAACAAACAAACAAACAAAACTGAGTCAATGCTGGCTGATAGCCACTGCGGCTAGGGGTTTTGAACCACAGACCTTGGGGATTGCAGCCCAACGCGTCACCTCTGTGTCACCCAGGCTCCTTATTTAGGAAACCAGGTGGCAACGTAAGATGCCATCCGGTCCTACCCCCACCCTGCAGGAGAGAAACGTGGTTCAGCAACTGACTCACACCAGGAAGTTTGACCCCCAGATCACATGTTTCTGGGTAATCTCCTGCTTCCTCGAAGGACAGCAGTCCCTGACCTGTCCAGTACAAACCCTCTAGACTGTAGCCCAAAGAGCTGGCCCATCTTGGGCCAGCTCACGGGGACCACTATGGTCCCATGTTCTCACAGGAGCCCTCTCAGAAGGAGATGGGCAGGACTTTCTTCCTAGTCTGTCTAGGAAGCTCTGCTGAAACTGGTCCAGCATCCTCACAGTGAGCCTCCGCTGACAGCCGGGGGTGAGGGCAGCTGGGCACCAGAGGCACCAGGCATGACTCGAACCCAGCTCTCCCACTTTGAACGATGGACCTTCTCGGGACCAGAGGAGACTTCCCCCTCAGAACCAGCAGTGCAAGGCGCCGCTCGGGTGTCCATTGGAAACACATGCACACAGACTGGCGAGGCGGGTTTTGCAAGAAGACAGCTGAATGCTAAGGACTCGTATTGAAGCAATTAAGAGGGCTCTGTGGGGGAGGGGGACAGTAGAGTAGGAAATGGGGGTGAGAGGAAATGAGTACAATGAAGTGAGAGAATAGGACAAGTAGGGGCCGGGCCTCTCAGAGACCCACAATGGGAAGAAGGATGGGATGAAGGGTGTCATTTTCTCAACTCCCTCCTCTGCTGAGGTCCAGGGAAACCCCAAACAAACAAGCGAGCAAGCACACACCACCGCAAAGCCCTGCCTAGGGTTCATGCCTGGCGAAGCCCGGTCTGGTGACCTGACAAGGTTTCCCGGGGCAGCCTCAGGACCAGACAAGCAGGCCGGGTCCTGCCCGGGGTCCCCAGGGCCTCCCCGCCACTCCTAGCAGCCTCTTCTTTTTGCCAGCCTGGGAATGAACTTGGACAAGGCCACAGCTGGCGGACATAACCCCTGCTGGGGACAGGATGGTCACCGGGCAGAAGATGCTGCAGCGGGTGGCTGCGGCCTGCTCATACTCCCTCCCACGTGGACCCTCCCTGGCTGAAGGTCATATCCGGTCCCTGTAGCCCCTGGGAACAGAATGCTCAGACAAAAACCGTGAGCCTAATAGCTCCTAAATGGATCCGGGCAGGAGGCTGCAGAAAGTTGATGGGAAACTTCCGAGCTTGGACGCTTCCATTTGTACCTGACTTTGCTTTAGCCCTGGTACACAGTGTCCCTGGAAGGCATTAACGGCCCAGCACCTCCTCAGGAGAAGAACCAGGCTTTCTGCTCCCTAAAGAGTTACGGTCTTAGAAACCCCAGGGGAAGTTCTACCCTGTCCTGTAGGTTCCCTATGAACCTACTGGAGGCATCGACTGGAGGGCAGGGAGTTGGCTTTTGTTTTGTTTGGGGACAGAGTCGCTCTGGCTGGCATTCAACTACGCGGTACTGAGAGGCTCGGTTACGAGTCCAAAGGTCGGTGGCTCAGACCTGCCCAAGGCACCTTGGGAAAAAAGCTCTGACAGCCTGCTCCCCCAAAGCAACCCCCCTCCTCCGACTCTGCACGTGTGGGGTCACAAGGAATCCAGACTGTTTCCAGGGCAACCAGCAACACCATTCCTTCCTAGGCACTGTTCCACCCAGACAGGAAACTGAGGCACCGAGCAGGTGGGCGGTGTGACCGCGGTCACACCAAGAGCCCAGGGGAGCCAGGTACGTCCCATGAGACCTCCAGGATGGATGACAAAGCTCAGGGATGGGGAGCCAAGGCCGCGCTCTTTCCTGCACTGTCTGCCTCCGCAGAACATTCCGGATCCTGGGAGTCTCAGAGAGCCCCCGTGGGACCAGTCCAGACTGTGTATTTTACAGGTTGGGCCAGAGAAGGTTCCAAATCTCCAGGGGATTGGAGCCAAACTGGAAACACCAGGATCCCATGAGGAAGGGGGTGCTGTCCTTCATTCATTCACACACACACACACACACACACACACACACACACATCCTCCTGGGGGGGTGCTGTCGGCTCAGCGTGCATGCTGGGGTGCAGAAAAATGCTGGTAAGGGCATCTTTCACGCCTCTACCTCCCACCTCTGCCCAGTCCTGCTCTCTCATGGGACACCAGAGGTGGGGGCCTGCATAGGGTCACAGGCCTGACTGGTGCCCTGCAGGAACTTGACCCAGTTCTATGTCTGGATCATTCGGGGGTCCCCTCTCCTGCCACTCCCTGCTGGCCAGGGCCCAGGTCTCCATGGGGCTCAGGGACATGTGGGCAGGAGACGTCTGCCTCCACTCTCCCCCTGCGTCACTGTCAGACCCCTTTCTGACAAATGCCCTAGTTCTGCAAGGACTCGCTCCCACTGCCCCTCTTTCTTTCCGCTGTTTCTCTCCCAGCCTCTGGCTCCACCACTCATCCGAACATTGATGGTCCAAACTCCCTCAGCTGCACCACAGAAAGGGCTGGCAACCTGGGATAATCAAGAAGGTGGCTAAGAACCAGTTTGTCTCGTCGGCCTCATTCCCTGTCTCTTGACTGACTTCCTCTCAGTCTCTCTCTATCTCTCTCTGTCTCTCTCTGTCTCTCTCCAACTCCTCCCCTCCCTCCTCCCCCCCCCCATCTCCCTTTCTCTCTGCCTCTGTGTTCTCTCTGACATCTCTCTCCCTGTCTTCTCTGTGTCCTCCCACCCCAGGCAGTCCTCATCTCCTGAGCTCACTCACCCGTGTTTCTGGGAGACACCAGCACAGATCTCCTGGCAGCTGCCCCTCCAGCACAGCCTTCAAGAACCTTCTCCTGGGCGGCAGGCTCCTGGGCGGCAGGCCCCAGGGCCCAGGGCTGGGACCTTATCAGGGTCTGTGGGCGTGAGAGAGTCTTCCCTCACCCTGCACATGGTCCATCTGGTTTGGCTCCAGTCCTCTCTCCCCTGCCCCCACAGCTCAGCTGGGGCCTCTCCTCAGCTCTCTGCTTCCTAGAGAATTGAAGAGCTGGGGGATGCCTCTGGTGGCCTCTGGTTTTGTAGCTGGGGAAACTGAGGCCCAGCGAGAGGGTGTGACCCTCCCTAACAAGTCCCTAAGAGGGACCTGGTTTGGCTTGCATACACAGGACCTCCACTGTACCTGGCCTCTCACTGCCAGTCCATATTCCCCTGGAACAGATGTGTAAACAGAGTCTGGGGGTAGGGGTGGAGATGGGGGGTGTAAAACGACCAGCCCAGACTCTGATCTCCTTTGAGCCAAGCACTCTCTGACCTCCAGATGTTGCTCAAGGTCACGGCCTCTGCCAGCAGCTGAAATGCACTGGGTTGTGCAAAGGTCCTTCTCCAGGCAGGGTCCTCACCTCCCCGGGGACCCAGCGGCGACTACAACCCCAAGGTCTTGTGTAGCCGGACTGCCTCTGCTCTCCCCATTCCCTGGATCCACTTTTGGGGGAGAAGGGGGCTCTGGGCCCCTCACAGATGGTGCTGAGGAAACCCCTGGGGCTCCAGGAGCCTGGGGGTTTCAAACCACACAGCAGGAGCAGATGTTCCAGCCTCCAGCCTGGCCGCCAGCCCTGGGACAGAATTAGCTGTGTCGGGAGGAGAGAATTTCCTCTCTGCTCCAACACCCACACACGCAGGGGCACACACTGAGTCACCGCCCAGGGGCCAGGAGGCGCTGGCTGCCTGTCAGGCGGCCTCATTTTCTTAGAGATCGGAGTTTCTTGGACCTTCAGGGGCCCTGGTGGCACAGTGCATAAGGCGCTCTGCCTAAACCACACAGCTCAGCGAGCAATCAGAACCCCCTAAGGAAGGCCGTGGTTCTCAACCTTCCTCACGTCTCAACCCTTTCATACAGCTCCTCGTGTGGTGGTGACCCCCCCACACCACCACCCCACCAAAAAATTACTTTCATGGCTACTTCATCACTGTGTCATTTTGCTGCTGTGATGAATCGTCATGTCAATATCTGGTAGGCAGGATGTATTTTCATGGTCACCAACTGAACATCATGAAAGCGTAGCAATGAAGCACAAAAACAGTATGTCATTACAGATTGTGAAATGCTTATCTCTAAGGACAAATCAATGAAATTTTGTCCTGAAGCACAGTGTAGCATGGGTAACAGTCTTCACACCCAGGACTCGTAGGTGGGCAGACCCTCCTGGAGACAGACAGAGGAGCGGTGTCTTGGTTCCTAAGACGACCACTATCAGGAATAGGTGTTTTCTGATGGGCTTAGGCGACCCCTGTGAAAGGCCCTTTTGACTCTGGAAGGACCTGCGACCCACAGGTTGCGAACCACTACACTAAGGACTCCCCAAGAGGTGGCTGTGGCGGTCTGCCCGGTCAAGATGAGCCTGCTGGCAGTTCTCTCTCTGCACCTGAGTCCCAGGAGTTGGCATCAGCCATAGGACAGTGGGCTTGCTTTGGCTTGCCTGGAGTTTGAGTCTTTGCTGGGTAGGTGACAACAAGGTGCTTATCCCCTGAACCTGGCTGACCCACTTCCTCAGCAACCAGGAGGCCCCCCCAGAAACCCTCCAGCCACTGCAGAGAGGCAGAGAAGCAGGGAATCCGATGAAAACCATCCCTGAACTCACTGCCTTCCCGAAAATGCCACCTCGTAACCACCCCGTGGGGACAAACATCCCCTGAGATTTTCTTGGCTCAGATAGATAGCTAGGGAAGCAGCAGGTGGCCAGGGCTGTCTGCTGCAGAGTAGCTGGATGGGCTCAGAGGACCCGACTGCAGACCATGCACTATGCAGAGAGAGAAGCAAGGAGAGAGACCCTAAGATAAACCCTCTCTGCCTGCATCCCCACAGTTAGAGAGAGTGAGATCATACATCTTTGAGCCTCTTCCTTAACCCAAGATACTCCATACTCAGAACCCCTCCCTTCCCTGTCCCTGTACACCACAGTTCAGTCTGTACGCAAGACCTCGGCAGACTCCTCTCATTGGTTTGGTCAATGAAAGGCAACAGCAAGGCAGGGCAGGGCAGGAGGATATTAGGGCTTGGGCAATCCACCAGTTAGTGGAAGCCGCTTTTTAACAAATTTAGCAACATCCCGAGGTGTTTTAAAATGAAAATGAATATACTGCAATACTATTTTTGCGTTCTATGAAAGTTTTAATTGCTCCATATAAACCAAATTTCTAATCAAGAGCCCCTACTCCCCCGCACCAAGCCCCCATCCCTCACTCCCGTCAATGGTGTCCCGCTTAAAATCTGGTCACTTTACTCTAGGCCCTTCTTGCCTACTCCCTCCTGTGGCCCCTTCAGCCCAGGGCTAGGAAGGACACCTCACCCTTAGTGCAACAGCCAGGCAACACTGTCCACCCCTTTGTAGGTCTGCCTCGGATGAGGCTCACATCAATTGCAGGGGCCAAATGCATCAAACAAACAAAAACCATCGCCTCCCGTCCATCCTGACTCTGCTCCTTGACTCTTGCGTTCCCTTGAGTTCCCCAGTGGCTGGTTTGGGGGGGTTATGGGACAGCAGAACCTCTCTTGGGCAGCACCCTTGGGTGGATTCCAAGGTTCTCATAAGCCACTGATCACCTTGACCGCTTGCACCCGCCCTGGGCTCCTTCCTGCTGAGGACCCTGACTAGGACCCCGAATCTCAGTGCCTCCCCCTCCCACAGTCCCATGTCCACCACGCCACCCTCGCCTATTTGGTCTCCTCCAGAGTTCCCAAATCCGGAGAGTGTCTTTGACCACCTGTGTGACAACAGGAGGCTCTGCTTCCACCAGTGATACCGTGCTCCACCTGGAGGCTAGAAAGGCCTTTTCAAATGGCTCCTGACTTGGGGAAACTCCCCCCCCCCTTTGAATCAAGGTACTGAATTCCCCAAGCACAGAGCTGCTTCTGAGCAGCAGTCCCAGCCCCAAAACCTGACACACAGCTGCAGGTGCCGGGGGCTCAGCCCCCTTGCAAATCCAGTCTCCACCTGAGTGGCCCAGCAGCCTTGGCAGCCATCGCCTCAACCCCAGCAGGCGTTTCCAGCCACAAAGCGCCTCCCCGAAGGATCTCAATGAGCATCTCTCCTGCCTGTCCCAAAGACCAAGTCTAACCACCCCCCAGGGTCCAGTGCATAAACAGGGTACATCCCCCCAGCCATCCAGACTGCAGACAAAGCCACCAGGCTGATGTCCCCATAAACACTGCCCTGGGCCGAGGGTGGCTTATAAACAATCCTCCCTTTGCTTATGTCCCACTGCACAGGGAATCCTAGCACTCACATGCAGCTAATCCCCGAGTCCGCCAGAGTCGTCTTGAGCTGTGTACACAGGGGATCTGGAAGGCGGCGGCAGCGGCTGACGTGGGCTGCTCAGGATGTGGCTGAGCATGCAGCTGGGGGCGGGAGGGTTGGGGGGGGAGGCGGTCAGCCTTCTCCCCAAGCTGGAGCCAAGTCATAGCAGGGATCTTAGGTCTAGCTCATGGTGTGGGCTCAGATGCGAGACTTGAGGGTCTGCAGGATGCCCAGTTGTCCTTCCCCAGGGCCTGCCCCTCAAATCTAGGCCAGCACACCCCACTTTCACCCCTGGGGTCAGCCTGCATTGGATACCACCCCAGGAACAATGAGTTTTTTTCAGCCCTGGTACTGGAGGATTCGGGGAGACAGCAGCCAGTGTAACTCTCCCAACTGCCTGTAGAAAGATGAGCAAGGGAGTGGGGGCCCAGGTTCACTCCCTACATTCTGCTCCCTCTCTCTGTTACTGGGTCAGATGAATGGGGAGACATCACACACAGCATCACCCTCACCCTCAGGCCCTCCATTCACACCAGAGCTCCAGTCGGGGGGGTGGGGGGAAGGTAAGCCAGCTTAGTAAGGGGCTTCAGGACCCATCATCATCTTCACAAGGACATTCTATTTCTCACCTCAGGGGCTCACATAAGGGTGAGCAGTTCAAACTCATCAGCGGCTCTGTGGGGGAAAGACTAGAGGCTTCCATAAAGCCTGGGGAACCCACCTTGGCTCTGTCCTGCCAGTTGATGGCAGCAGGCTTGGGGATTTTCCTCTTTTGTTAGTGGTATGTGCGTCGAACATAGGGACTCATTCGCCTGCCTTGTTTGGGGGTATCACTCTTCCCCACTTGGGGAAGCCCCCATCTATGGAGTCGGTTCATCATAACTCCCAGAACAAAACCAAACTCACAGCCGGCCAGGGGGACCAGTCCGACTCGCAGCTCTTTATAGGAGCAGAAGGCCTCAGCTTCCTCCCTGGGAAGGGCGGGGTTTCCAACTGCTGCTCCCGTGATGAGCAGCCCCACGCATCACCCACGATGCCACAGAACCTCGCAGTGCACAGGCAGCAAATGCCCTGGGTGACCCTGCTGGGGCTAGGAGCCACGAGTCGGCTCTGGCTCTTGGTGGCTGTGGCGGTCATGTGCTTATGTTAATTTCATGATTGAGATGTAGGGGTGGACTGTAGCCTGTTCATCTGGAGACAGCCATTGAGTAGCCAATGAGGCCTCCGTGTGGGCATGACTTTCTCCTGAGACTTCTGGGAAATCTCGTGATATTTCCCTGATGGAGATGAGAAGCTATCTCCCCGGTTGTTGGCAGTTAGTCTCAGAGACGATAAATCACGGAGAAGACAAGATGGCAGTGTCTGAGGAGCTGAAGGAGCCAGGAGAAGTCACACGGCCTCACCCTGATGGGACCAGACCTCTGAAGCTGGCGAAGCCACGTGGAGAGCCCTGCCAGCGCTGAGTTGCCTCTACCACCATGGGATGCTATTGGTGGACCCTGAGCCCTGGAAGCGAGGAACCATGGGGAGACCCCCGCCAGTGTGACTTCATGAGTCAGAAGATGTTATACACTGATATTGGGCATATGGACTAATATCAGACTTATGACTTTGAACTGAATTGGGTTGGGATGTTTTCTTAATGTCCTATTCCTCTACTTTATGAACCATACCCTTATATCCATATGCGTGTCTATGAATTGTTTCTCTAGTCTACCCAGACTAACACAGTGATCCAGTGGACAAGCAAACGCAACACCACAGGGTCCAGCACCTGAGCCCATGCTGGCGGTCACTGTGTCCACCCAGCTGATCCAGGGCCTGGACCTTGTTAGCTGCTCCTTTCCTGGACCAAGCAGGGTGTCTTTCCCCTCCCCTTGCCTCACCACCCTTGCCTCTCAGGAGTGTTCTGGTAGGAATCCAGCCCATGGTACTTGGGACAAAACGGCCTGGAGGTGTTGATCCACTATGAGTTCAGCCAAGAGACCCTGAGGGGCAGTTGGGTTTTGTAACAGATGTGGGGTGGGGGAGGGGGGGTGCCATGAGTTGGAACCAACTGCAGCTGGTTTATCTGCAACTCTTTTCATAGACCCAATCTAGACGTCATGCAATTCAATCCAGTAGCCATAGCCAGAAGTGCAATCGCCACCGCAGTGCGTTTTAGAACATTTTCTTCTTTCTTGTTCTCCTTGTGACTGGCTCCCCACGCCACCACTACCCCCCCCCACCCCCACCCTCCTCTGCCATACCCCTCAGGAACCTTCCTTCCAGTTCATGTCTCTGTACATTCACCCAGCTGGTGTTTCCTTTCTAGTCTGGGCACCAGGACCACTCCACAGTGTCCTCCTTCAGATCCCATGGGATAAAGGCCATGGTGGTGGCTGTTTGGGAGCAGAGGAAGCAGAGGGCCAGCACAGGGAAGAGTCTGTTTGCCCGAGGCCGTATGCCTACTGAGGGTCCACTGGGGACTGGAACCCTCAAGCTGGGTACTGTCAGATCCTGTCATCTGACTCACTGTTGGTGACCCACCCTGCTGTTTGTTGTCTGTGGCTGGGCTGCCTGCATTGCTCTACAGAAGACTCGGCTATCTGCTTCCTTCAGGTTGGACCCAGCAGCCCTTGCGACTTGAAGGACTTCCAGTATGGTAACTCTTTCATGGACGTGAGTTGAACTGAGCCCTCTGCACTGCTGTGCGAACTGATTAGCTGCTATAGTCCTTTGTGCTGTATATATCTATGTGTACGGATGTCATCATAAGTGTCCTGGTTTTGTTTCTCTAGAGGACTAACAGGAATAGAAAGCCCAGTCTTTCTCCCTCAGAGTTACTGGTGGTTTTGAACTGCCGACTATGTAGATTGCAGCCCAACGTGTAACCACTGCCCAATGAGGGCTCCTCCAAGAACCCCATACAGGATCAACTCTGTAGCAATGATTTGGGTTGGAGGCAGCCTCTCAGTCACCCCAACTGTCAGACAGAGGCTGGACCTGTAATATGTGAACCAGGACCTCTGGCCCAGAATCTAAGAACTGTAAGAGGCTCCAAGAAATCACATCCTCCAAACCCCAGGTTTCCCAAAAGGAAGGCTTTATTGTTGCCATTTTGTCGCGGGCTCAGATGTGGCTCAAAGAGGCATATCCACTTGCTCAAGGTCACACAGCAGGAGCGAAGCTGATCTGAGCTTCCTATTAACTGGCCCATTGTACACAATTATACATAGACAGGTGATCCATTCAACCATTACATTTTAATACTATGTAACCTGTGAGTGAACTGGAGTGCTAATCAGAATTGGGGGGAGGGGGGGAATAATGGGAGAACATCTTATTAGAAACTTAATCTCCCTCTTAGCCAACAGAAGCAACATGCATGCAGCATCGCAAGCAAATCCCCCTGAGGGTTGAGTTGTAAACAGCGCCCTATGCCCAGATGGTGACCAAGATGGCGGCCAAGTGCTGAGTGTGTGTCTCGCTCCCCGGGCAACAATCCAGTCTCCCACATCAGGCTCCTGAAAGGGCTTGTTATGGCTTCTCTGACTCTCCTATTTCAGGGCTTTGGACTCAAAAGCTTTCCTATTATAGCATTCCCAAGTCCTCCACTTTGAAACATTTGAGTTTCTTCCAGTTGGCTTGACTGAGCCAGTTTGAGCCCTGTGGAGATCAGGATGGAGGAAAATCACTCAGCAAAAGGGGAAGCACTTTGGAGGGAGAGTCTCAAACCATGCCAACGCTACCTTCCAACCCCCCATCTAAAAATGAAACAAAAAATCAGTGGTCATGAAGTCAATTCCGCCCCCACTCAGTCCCACGAGGGTCGGCATCAGGCGGCTGCATGGGGCGTTCAGTGGCTGAATCTTTGCACGTTGGTCACCAGGCCTCTCTCCCGAGAGATCTCTGACAGTATTCGAACTGTGGCTCTTCCAGTTAGCAGACTAGCATGTTAATGACCTGGGAGGGGCTCCTGAGGTTCAGAGAAGTTTAATGATTTCCCTTAAAGTGCCCCAGCCTGTGAGCCGGAGAGGGGAAGCAGGAGCCCTGCCCTGCCCCTCTCACTTCTGGTTTTCCCTGGCACCGTGCCACAGGGGTCTAGGCTTTCATTCCAGCACCATCAATCCATGGCTGTGTGACTGTATAGAAACCGCTTCAGCTCTCTGAGCCTCCGAGGCCTCATCTATAAAATGATGAGGCAGGCCAGAGGCTATGAGTTCTTGACCAGTCATCGCTATGTACTGTGCACCCCCCTTGATGACACATTTAAGGTACATACAACGGTTCCTATTAACAAATGTGATGCTTTTTTAAGAAAAATTAAAAAATGGGTGCTCTTTTTTTTTATGCACATCAAAAATACTGTTCTTTTTAAGGTAAACCCCAAGAAAAAGAAAGGTGGTTTTTCATCCTGACAGGAAAAGACTTGAAGACTACAGGAGGCCAGGGGTCAGGGCAGAGGCTGGGAGGAGGAGGGACAGGAAATTATGGGGGGAGGGAGGGGAAGGGATCAGATTTATGGGGAAGTTCACAGGACACCTCTACTGATTGATTTGATTTACTGAGATACACTGTGCAACTACACAGAAATTTAAAAAATAATAATAATAATTAAAGTCCAAGAGAGAGAGAGAGAGAAAAGGAAGGTTCCCTGCCTGAGACACACTCCAGATTCCTTCCCCCTCAGATCTAAACACTACTGACCTGAGCGGTTACACATACGGCTGGAGTGGATCTGAATTCCTTAGTGACCTACAAGTTCATTTCAAGCAAAAGACCAAATCTTATTATTAGGGTGCTATTTTGTCAATCGTATAGGGGAATATCTGGGGAGTATTTCTTTAGTGAATTTTTAGTGACTTATTTTATTTAAACTTTGTAGTGTGACTTGGGTGATGGTTTCCTGTGTGTTACATTGAAACATGGATTTTTATTTCATCTCATTCATTGCCAACCTCCCTCATTCCACTTCCTGTCTGTGTTACCTATTTCCATCCCCTCTCCACTCCTAATCCTTAGAAACTCTGTCTGAGGGTACATGGTACCTTTTAGATCTCAACTGGTTGATCAAACTAAGGAGTGCTTTCCTCTCTAGTGGCTACTATTCCCCTTAAAGACCTGTCTATGGTTTGGCTCAAACTCAGTCCCAGAAACTGAAGGATGAATAAGACCAAAGCCTTGTAGGATTCACCAATCTCTCCCCAACCCCTAAAAGCCTGGTCTCTCTTATGAGCTCCAGTTTTATTCCACATTTTCCTCCCACCCTATCCAGGACCTTCGAATGTGGTCCCTGTTGGAGCAGTTGGCAGCAGTGGTTGGGCACCATCTAGTTCTCCTGGTCTCAGGGTGGTGAGAACTAATAGCTTCAGGGTCCATGACTCCTGTGAAGTCGTTGCTTGTGTCTTTCTCTGATTTTTTCACCCTCTTCTTTCCTCTAGACAAAGAGAGGCCAATGTTTGCACCTAGTATGACACCTTTTAGGATCCTGGTTGCTACTCACCAAATGTGGCAGTCATGTACCCTGGAACCAATTTGACTAGGAGCGTAGGGGTGGAGTCTAGCCTGTCAATCTGGAGATAGCCAATGAGACCTTTGTGTGGGCATGGTTTTCTCTGCAAATTCTGAGAAATCTCGCGATATTTCCCCTGTGAAAGTGAGAGACTATCAACTCATTCCCTGAGAGACGCTCTACTGACAAGACAAGATGGCAGCATGCTGATAGACCCTGAGTCCTGGAGGAGCCACAGGAGAAGCCACATGGGTTTACCCTGATAGAATCAGATCTCTGGGGATGGAGAAGCCACATGGAGACTCCTGCCAGTGCTGAGATGCTTGGGAGGCCACGGGGAGACCCCTGTCAGCACTGAGGTGCTTCCACCACCACTGGACACACAAGACTCTGCACCCACTGGCCTGTGATTGTCCTGGCATCATTGCATGTGTTTCATGAGTCTGAAGAGGACTAAGGGATTGGTATCAGACATGTGGGCTGATATTGGACGTATTGACTTGGACTGGACTGGGGTCTTTCTCAATGTTTCATTCCTCGTGTATATAAGCCTCTCCCTTATATGCATATGCATGTTTATGAATTTGTTTCTCTACTCTACCCGGACTAACACACCAAAGTAGGATGTAGAACATAGCCTTGGTGAACTATGCAATGCCAGTTGACCTTGATGCCCTTCGATGTGGTGACCCTGTGCTCCAAGGCCAAAGGACCTTGTCCCCTGTGTGCTCCATCCCATGTATGGTTCTACTTCCAGTAAAGCTCAATGGACTCCCATGTGCAAAGACCACCGTCAATCCTGTATGTGTCCATGAATGTATTTACACTCCCCCTCCCAAACCTGTTCCTCACTGGGTTGCCGTTTAATGCACGGCATGGCACGTCATACACCACCTTAAGACCAAACATGGAACCAGCGGACACGAGAGGCGAACCCCGCCTAACGGTCCCCCAACCCTCAAAACCGAACTCACTGCCGTCCAGTCGATGCTGCCTCTCAGAGACCCTCGGGTGCCCCAGGGAGGTGCCAACTGGACGCAGAGAGACTTCGCAACGGAATTCAGTCACAATCCGGCGGCTGCTGGTGACGGGCCGCAGCAGCTCTCCCCGAGATGTGAGGATTGAGGGAGACACAATCGGGGACCCTCTGGGCACGGCACGACCAGAAAGGCAATGAAAATATTAGCATCGGGCTGAGCCCCGCTGGCGTACGCGGTTGAGGGCGGGACCGCGGCCCGCGGGCTTGGCAGTTCAAATCCAGCGGCGGCTCTCAGGAGCGGTGCTGGGTGGCGCCCGCGACCACCAGAGGCAGTGATGCACCCCCACCCCACCCCCAAAAAAAAAGGTTAGCATCAAAGCGTCTACAGCCAAACAAGCTGGTGGCCATCAAGTCCACTCTGCCTCACAATGAGCCTGCAGTACACAGCAGAGTTGCCCCATAGACACACACACACACACACACACACACACACACACACCAGACAACCTCATGGCCGAGTGGATGCTGCCTCAGCGTGACTCTATCGGACAGGGCAGACCCGCCCCCCATGGGTGTCCTAGGCTACAACTCTTGGTGTAAGTAGAAAGTTCCCTAGTTCAGCCTTGGAGCAGCTGGAGGCTTTGAACCGCTGATCTTGTCGCTTGCAGTGCAATACTTAACCCAGTGCACCGCCAGGGCTCCACATTATCCCACGGATCTTCCTTCTTGAGGCACACTGACACGTCCTTCTCCTGTGAAGCAGCTGGGAGATTCGAACTGCCACCTTTTGGTATGCCACCCCCAAACTCAACCACTATGCCCCCCACACACACACACACCCCTCACTGTCTTTCAGTCAATTCTGACTCACAGCAACCCCCTAAGTCAGAGTAGAATCGCCCCTTGTGGGTTTCTGAGGCTGGAAATCTTTAAGGGAGTAGAAAGCCTCATTTTCCTCCCGCAGAGTGGCTGGTGGTTTCAAACCGCTGGCCTTGCAGTTAGTAACTGCATCTGGCTCCTGGTGATAGGGTTGAGAGCAGGTCTCCCACAGCTATGCACCAGAGAAGTTCTCACGGCCCCTCTGGCTGAGGGTATTGTCGTAGGGTCTCAGAGGTGGAGGCAGGGCACAGACTGCCCCTGGAGCCCTCAGAAATAGGGCCAGTCGTCTGGGAACACTGGGTGGACCAGGGACAGGAAGCCACAGTGTCGAGTCCCTGAGCCCATCCCAGGCCTTCCTCCCGTCCCATCCACTCATCTTCCCACCCATTTGGCCAAGAGCTGTGCTTCTCACTCCAGGCCCCCTTGTTCCGGAAACGTCTGCCTCTCCCATTCCCTTCCATGGCTTCTGTCCCAGGAGAAACTGTACTCGGCGTGGGCCCGGGATCCAGGAGTATGTCTTGGCACCTCAGCCTGGGAGAGATGTGGAAGCCGAGGCCCTGAAAGAGGGCAGGGAGGGTGGGGTGGCCCCTTCCGGGCAGGCTGACTCAAAGCAGAACAGCTTCCAGCTCCACGGGCCTTGATGTTGAGCTAAGGAAAGCGCAGATGGCCTTGGATTCCTGCCTGCGGGTCTCTGGTCCTCCATGCTTCCAAGATTCCTTAAACACCTAGGGTGTGCCCAGCTCCCATCTGAGCACGGAAGCCAGAGCGGTGAATCAAACAGTCTCTGCTATCCTGGAGGGTCGGCAACCTCCGGAACAGAGAGAGTGAAGGGCACCAAGCTGAGGGCAGCACACAGGCATATAGCCAAGGGTCAGAGACTGGCGCTGGCCCTCGCCATCTGGGCAGCCTCGGCAAGCCCCCTCTCTGTGCCTCAGCTTCCTCCTCTGAAACACGGTGGTGACAGGAGAGCCAACTTCATGGGGTTGTTTTGAAGATTAACTCATATTATGCTTGGGACCAGTTGTCAGGAGAAGGCCATCGTGCTTGGTCAAGCCAAGGGGCGGTGACAAAGGGGAAGGCCCTTGACGAACTGGACGGACACAGGGGCTGTCAGCGTGGCTCAAACCCAAGAACCGTGGTGAGGACAGAGCGGGACTGGGCGGTGTCTTGGTGTTTCATGCTATTGTGCATCGGGGTCGCGGTGAGTGGGAACAGACTTGACATCACCAAGCAACAAGGACAGTAAAGGTCTAGAGTTGCGGTTCTCAACCTGTGGGCCGCGACCCCTTTGGGGGTTTCTCAGGAGCCATAACAGTATTCATAACAGTAGCAAAATGACCCTGATGAAGCAGCAGCGAGGATAATTCTGCGGTTGGGAGGTCATCACCACATGAGGGACTAGATAAAAGAATCACAGCATAAGGAAGGTTAGGAACCCCTGCTCTAGACCCTTTAGGTCTAGACCCTTTAGGGTGGGGGCGAACTGGTCCCTAGGGTTTCCAACGCCATCAGTCTTTATGGGAGCAGAAAGCTGGGGGTTTTGAACTGCTGACCTTGTGATTGACAGCCCAGCATGGAACCCCTACCACCCCGGGGGCTCCTTTCCCCATCTTTTCACCTGTAGGGCAAATGGAAAGGTAGACACCCCTCTGACCCCGCCCTGGTCTGACGCTCTCAGCCCCCTGGGAAGGTTTCCAAAGGCAGGGTCCAGCCACGCACTCACTGGAAAGATCCACAGCAGTTGCAGCCCCAGCACTGCCTGCATAGCAGCCCCCACGCAGTGCGCCCGGGACTCGGATGTTGACCGAGCTTCCAAAGCATAGCATGCTCTACTTCATGGGTGTTCGGCGATGCAAACGCAGTCGGATTGCTACTTAAAGCCCTATCATGATTTCCTTGCTTTTCCCAAGATCTCTGCCGGAGGCTCTGTCGTCAACTGGAGAAATGACCATCAACAACAGTTCCGGTGAGCATTCGACGGCAGACTGCAAGGTGGGCAGTTCGAACTCACCCGCCACTCCGTGGGTGAAAAAGGAGGCTGTAGACCCTGGCAAAGATTTGCAGCCACCCCAACGCAGGGCTGACCACATGCTGAAGTGAAGGCTCTGAGCCTTGACTCTTGGGAGTCCTACGGTCCTGGGTCTCTTTTCCGAGGATCTCCCGCTCCTCCCAGCCCCCAGACACCCAGAGAGAGGACTCGCAGAGCCATGACAACCAGAAGAGTATGAGGGTGGCCGTGACAGGCACAGTCCAGGCTGGCCCCTGCCCTTCCATATGTCCCATGGCCTCGCAAAGGCTGAGGGGATGGGGAGTGTCACACCTTACTCACAGGTGTTGAAACTGAGGCAATCAGGTTGGAATCACCAGGAGGTGAGGGGCCTGGGCTTGACCAGAGGCGTCAGTGTCCATGCCCTTGCTCTAACCTACCCCAGCCACACTCCACGCAGTGGTGGCACATGTGGCTGCCCCAGACAGGCTGCAGCCTGCCCCCTGTCTCCCCCTCAAGGTCTGTCACCAGGCTTCCCAGGGAGCCCACTGTCATCATGGGGTCCCACGCTCAGAGCAGCCCTTGGCTGGCAGGAACAGTGCATGACAGACAGGGGCAGCAGAAGCATCAACCCCCCCCCCCCAACTTATCATCTGATTCCTCTCCTTGGAACCAACCTGAATTTGTATTCCCTTTTCACAGAGGTGCCGTGCAGTGAGACCGCTCACCCGGGAAGACTCTCACAGACAGGAAGGGGAAAGGGGGCAGGGGTGGACTTGAACTCAGACTGTGATGACTCAAGAGCCCTGAGCTTTCCATTAGCCTTCACAGCTGCCCTTGATATTGTTGGACTTGTCCCACCAGGGACCCTTCTGGGTCCAGGTGCTCCGGTCCCAGTGTGCAGAAGGCCTGCAGGTGAGCAGTTTTTTGCACACCTCACACAAGACCCCTCGATGGCCTCAGACTCACTCACCTCTGAACAGCTCCTGGGGTAACGAGGGCAGGAGTGGGGGGGAGGGGGACTGCAAAGACCCATCCAATGGACACAGCGGTTCTCAACCTGTGGGTCGAGACCAACGTTGGGGGGGTCAAGCGACCCTTTCTCAGGGGTTGCCCGATTCATAACAGGGGTACAATGACACCGATGAAGTAGCAACGAATATAATGTGATGGATAGGGGGGTCACCACTATGAGGAGCAGTATGAAAGGGCCGTGGCAGGGGAGTGGGGAGGGAGGGGAAATATGAGGAGCCGATACCAAGGGCTTAAGTAGAAGGAGGGTGTTTCTAGAATGATGATGGCAACAGATATACAAATGTGGCTTGTGTACAATAGATGTATGTATTGATTGTGATAAGAGCTGTATGAGCCCCCAATAAAGTGATTTAATTTTTTTTTAATTACAATGTAAAAATAAACACAGGGTCGTGGCACTAGGAAGGTTGAAAATCACTGAGCTAATGGAACCCTTAAGAGATCCCAGAAGCCGACACCAGCCTTGTCACCCCTGCCCGGGCTGCCCATCATAGCCACAGGGGCCAGCAGGCCAAGCAGACAGGTTCTCCACCCCTTTGGAATTCCCTGGCTGCAGCCCAGGCTGCAGAAGAATGAGCTGCTCTGCTGCCAGGAACAAGGGCACAGAGCACAAAAGCCCACCCTGTTCCCAGGCACTGGGGAAGAGGCCCTGGCTGCCCTCCCCCTGCACCCGTCACCTCGTTGCCACCTCTCCCGTGCTCAGGAGGGAGCGGGCTGGAAGAATCACCCATTACCTCACCTCAGCAGAAGCATACTGGTTGAAGACCAAAGGGGAGTCCCAATAGGCTAGAAACCAGGGGGACTTTAGGACCAACGGGCCTGCCCTCTCTGCACATTGTGGTCTCCAAGAGCTGCACATGGCCAACCGCAGCCCAGCGCCCACCTGCTAGGTAATGTGGGTGGTGGGTTCGGCCTCCTTTCCAATGCAAACAGGCTGACTGAAGGGTTTGTGGGAACACCTAGGAGGATGGGGGTGGGGTGTACAGATCTGGTGGATGCTGAGGCCAGTCATCTCAGCTTGCCTGGGGCTAAGGGCTTTCCTGGAATGTGGGGCCTGGCAGGCAGAGCACCTACATATATAAAGAGCATGCCTCAAGCAAACAAGTCCTGTGTGCTCACGTTTTGAGGGAGCTGCTTCTGTAGTCGGAGGGGGGGCTGCATTTGAATGCTATCTCTGCCCCCCTCCCCATAGCTTTGCTGTGACTACTTTTCATCTCTTTACTTTTCTTTCTCCCCCCCCCTTTTCTTTTCACACACACTTGATCAATGCCCACCAGGTGGGCATGGTTTAGAATCAGGAATCATGTGTGTGGGGATTGTATCCTCTCACTAAGGGTCTTCCGTCTGTGTGCTGAGCAGATGATCAGAGAAACTGGATTACATGGAAGAGAATGCAGCCTCGGGACTAGAGGAAGGCTTATTAATAACCAGTGATTGTGCAGATGGCATGCCCTGGCTTGCTAAACATGAGGCGGACTGGGAGCACGTGCTGAGGAAGATCAAGGATTGTGGCTTTCGGTATGAATCATGACGCAAGATGAAAAAAACGAAAGTCCTCACGACGGGTCCCACAGGTAACATCATGATAAGTGGAGAAAAGATTGACCCAGTCAAGGAGTTCCACCAATGGAAATCAAGGAGCACCACCAACACTCACAGAAACGATGGCCAAAAGACCAAACGTCCTCACGCTGAGTAAACCAGAGAAGCAAGGTGAGGCTTATACATACAGTAAAGGTCAACCATCTGTTGTGGAGGAATGGGGACCATCAGAGGGGCCATTTGGAGCTGTGTGACGGTCAAAAGGTTTAGGAAGAATTAACTCCAGCAGTGTGCATTGGGTCAATCTGCCACTCTTGAAGCGTGGAAGAACCAGGCAGTCACTCAGAGTTTGCCTAAAGTTTGCCTGCCCCAAACCATGGTATTTTCCATCCCCTCCAATGCCTGGGAAGGCTGGACATGAAATACGGAAGCCTGAAGGAGAACTGAAACATTTGAACTGGGGTACTAGCAAAGAAAATCAGAAGTACTACGGAAGATAAGCCAGTCTGAGTGGGAAGAGGTACAGCCGGAATGCTCCTTAGAAATAAGGATGCAGGCGGGATAAACAATCTGGAGGAGAAAACAATGGGACCAATGGTTTCAGGAGCACGTGGGAGAAGGAGGGGGGGGGAAGGGAGTGCTAACAAACCCAGGGACAGGGAACGACAAGTGATCAGACACCAATGGTAAGGAGGGTGTAGGATGCCTGGAAGGGCTGGATCAAGGACAATGCAGCCAAGAGGAATTCCTGAAACCCAAAGGAAGGCTGAACATGATAGCGAAACAAGAGAACAGTCAAAGGAAATAGAGGAAAGAACTAGAAGGCAAAGGGCATTTATAGAGGTCTAAATACAGGCATGTATAAAGGTAATTATATTTATATATGACAATGAGGGAATAGAACTATGTGCATATAATTACAGGTTTAGTATTAAGGTAGCAGATGGGCATTGAACTTCTACTCAAGTGCTCCTTCAATGCAAGAACACTTTGTTCTATTAAACTAGCATTTCATGATGTTCACCTTCCTGACACGATCACTGAAGATAAATCAAGTGCATAAGCACTTATGATGAAGAAAGCCGATGGTGTCCGGCTATCAAAAGGTATAGTGTCTAGGGTCTTAAAACCTTGATGATAAGTAAGTAGCCATCTAGCTGAGAAGCAACAAAGCCCACATGGAAGAAACACACCAACCTGTGTGATCATGAGGTGTCAATGGGATCAGGTATCAGGCATCAAAGAACAAAAAATCGTATCATTGTGAATGAAGGGAGTGAGGAGTGGGGACCCAAAGCCCATCTTTAGGCACTGGACACCCCCCTACAGAAGGGTCTCAGAGAGAAGATGAGTCAGTTGGGTACAGTATAGCAATCATGAAACATAGAACTTTCCTCTAGTTCTTAAATGCTTCCTCTCCACCACTATTATGATCCCATTGTATCTTACAAATCCAGCTAGACAAGAGGATGTACACGGGTACAGATAAGAACTGGAAGCACAGGGAATTCAGAACAGATGAACTCCTCAGGACCAATAATCAGAGTAGGGAGAAGGTAAGGGAAAGGTGGGGGGAGAAAGGAGAAAACCAATTACAATGATCAATCTATAGCCCCCACCCAGGGGGATGGGCAACAGAAAAGTGGGTAAACAGATATCAGTCAGTGTGATAATGATAATAATAATAATAATAATTTATAAATAACCATTTACAAATAATAATAATTTATAAATTATCAAGAATTCATAAGGGAGGGAAGGTGAGGAGGAAGGGGGAAAATGAGGAGCTGATACCAAGGGCTCAAGTAGAAAGCAAATGTTTTAAAAACGGTGACAGTAACAAATGTACACATGTGCCTGACAGGGTGGGTGGATTGTGATAACAGTTGTACAAGCCTCCAATAAAATGATTTTAAAAAAAAAGAAGTAAAATGGGTCTCCCTCTCACATAACTTTGGACATTTTATCGGGAAGGCCCGGTCCTTGGGTAAGACATCATGCCATCAGGAGACTGAAGGAAAGAGAGGAAGACAGTCCACAGGATGGACAGATGGACACAGTGGCTACGACCGCAGGCCCTGACATAAGAACACTGGAGGGGGCTGAGCCCCGGTGGCGTAGTGGTTGTGTGCAGGACTGTGGCCCACTGGGATGGAGGTTCAATTCCAGCAGTGGCTCCACAGGAGCAAAGGATGGGCCTCCTACTCCCACCACCAGAGGGCAGTGATGCCCCCCAAACAAACAAAAAAAAACAAAAAAGAACACTGGAGCAGGCCTGGGTGTGTTTCATTCTACTGCACATTTGAGTCTTGAAAAGTCAGGACCGACTGGAGGACACCTCACAATGCAGGTCACCGGTGCCAGGCCTGAGGATGCCACAGGGAACAAGGGGGACATTCTCACCCCAACAGAGCTTGTCTCCTAGGCCAGCCATCCCTGTCCTGTTCCCCAGAAAGAGGCCCAGCTTGCTTCCTCCACACCCAAAGATCACAGGAATTGGAAGTAAATCCCCCCTGGGTGGCGTCGTGTTCCAACCTCTCTCTCCCCTTCCTTCAACCCTCGAATAAGCAGAACTTCTAGAAGAAACTCATTGAGTCATTAGAAAAGGCTTCCTTGTTTTCTTCTCTCCTCTCCCTTTTCATTAATACTGAACTGGAGTGGCCTGTCCTGTCTCAGCCTCCGGAGTCACAGGAGCTGCGCCAGCCACTCCTTCCCTGGGCAGCGGCCACTTCCTCCCTTCAACCAGGGTCCAGCTTCCTCTGCATCACTCTTAACCCCTTGCCTGCGGGCCTCCATCTGGCCAGAAGCCGTGCCCTGAGGCAGGGGCCAGGGTGCAGCAGGATGTACTGGCTGGCAGGTGAAATCCTTTGGATTGGACACTGGCTTCATCCCGCTGGAGGACAAGACTCCATCCTGAGTGGTTCACTTTCTTTAAGGACTCTAGTCTGCTCTAGAACAGAGGTGGGGCACCTTTTGCAGCGAAGGGCCGTTTGGCTATTTATAACATCGGCTCAGACACATGCCATCCACTTAAAAATCAGCCCGCTGTATTTTGGCCAAACCCTTCATGTGATGGCTGGAACTGCTCCTCTTGAGTGAGGTGTGGTGAGGTCTCTCGGGTCTGGATGGGCTGCGGCGTGGACCGGACATTCCCCACCGCTGCATAAAAGCTCCCAGGCAGAAGGTAGACAAGGTTGGACAAGCTTCAAAGTCATCAGAGACGCCAGACGGGAGGGTCTGATGGGGACTAGGGGAACCCCGGAGACTGGCCCTAAGACACCCATCCAGTCCGGGAACTGAATACTGCCCCCCAACCCCTCCAAGCCACCTGGCCACAAGGATCACTTCTCAGCTAACCAATGGTGGTGAAACTGGCTACAAGGTGGGCTCTTAACCTTAAGGCCAGCAGGTCAAACCAGGAGCCTCTGTGCAAGAGAAAGATGAAGCTTCCCACTTCTGTAAAGATGGACCGTCTAGGGGTTGAGCCCTGGTGGCCTAGGGGCTGTGTGCGGGACAGTGGCCCACAGGGTTGACAGTTCAAATCCAGCAGCAGGTCTTCAGGAGCAAGGCTGGGCTTCCTACTCCCACCAGGGCAGTGATGCCACACACACACACACACACACACACACACACACACACACACAAAAGGTGGACCATCTCAGAAACTCCCAGGTGCAGTTCCCACCCTGCCCTCTGGGGGGCACTAGGAGCCAGGACCTATTGGATGGCAGTCAGTTGAGTTTGTCTGTCTGTCTGCCTTGAATGATAAAGCGAACAAACAGCACCTGAACATGATGTTCTTCTGAACAATCCACCATCAAAGCCCCAAAGAGCAGTGCTGCCACTCACTGCCCCCTCCCCCCTCGCAAGAATCGCATAAGGCAGGGGGATGCAGGTGGGAGGGAGGATGAACAGAAACAGGAGACCCAGAGCAACACTAGGACAAAGGGTGTGATCCCAAGGGGCTCGCCACCCATGTCGCAGAACAAAACCCAAACCAAACGCATACGTTGTTTCATGGAAAGCAAATTCGTTCCGCCAAACCGTAACAAATTTGGTTAAAAGAGATGGGGCTGGGGTGGGGGTGGGGGACATGTTAGTTCTCCTTGGGAACATAGACTACAAGCCAGAGAAGAAGGTGGCCAGGAAGTGCTGGTGTGGCTGGAATGCGAGCCCAGACTGAAGGGGGAAATGAGAGGGCACTTGACGAATGATGGCCATGGGTGGGCCTCCTGGGGGCTCTCAGACACCTACCGAAGAAAAGGGAGACAGTTTTGAGGGTCATGAGAGCCCGGGAACAAATAAAGCCAGCTCAGGGGATTGACAAGCTTCCCAGAACAGTGAGCAGATGGAGGCTTCCTGGGGGTCGGTGGAGGGAACACAACAGGCTAACATCTCCCATCATCCAAGCACCCATGACTGTGGGTTTCTAGGCTGTTCCTAGGGAGGTGTCTGAAATTGCTCTGAGAGTGATAACTCTCTGGTAAGCACTTGCTGCTGGAGACCAAGATCACAGCCTCCGGTGTAGATCGCAACTCAATGTAAAGAGAACACACCTCGCCATTGGATCAGTAGGTAGCATCATGACCAGTGGAGGCGAGACTGGAGTTGTCTAGAGTTTGTGTCTCCCATCAAAGCTCACAGAAGCACAGTCAGGAGATCAGACAATGTGCTGCACTGGGCGAATCTGCTGCCGCACTAAAGAATCCAAGCGCGAGGATGTCACATTGAGGACAAAGGTGCCCTGACCCAAGCCCTGCTCTTTCCCATGGCCTCATCTACATGTGGGAGTTGGACACTGAGTAAGGAAGACCAAAGAAGACGTGCTGTGCTTGAATTGTGATGCTGGTGACCATTCTTGAAAGTACCACGGACGGCCAAAAGAACAAGCCAACACCTCTTGGAAGAGGTCCGGCCAGAGGGTTCTTCAGAAGCAAGGGTGGTAAGACTTTTGCGCCGCCTACTGTGGACATGTTGGCAGGAGAGACCAGACCCTGGAGAAGGACATCGTGCTTGGTAAAGTGGAGGAGCAGGGAGAAAGAGGAAGGCCTTCTTTTTCCCACACTTCACAAGAGGAGACCCTGTCTCCCAGCACAGGTGTCCAACATGCCTCTGACCCCACACAGCCGGACTCACACCGGGAGGACATGGGCCCCCGGCCAGAGTAGCCACTGACATGCATCTGGTGGGATGTGCCCTTCTCCTGTTTCCACCATGAAGCTGGGCCTACATTCCTGGGATGGAGACCAGGCCCTCCCCTCTGGGAGTTGGTCCCAGCCCTCCTGGCCTCTCAGGGTAACTTTCCACCGGCTGCTCATCTATCCTGGCAGGAGACAGGGGACAGCCCCTCTCCCAGGCAGGATTCCTCAGGCCTTCTCTGTAGCCTCACCTCTGGCCAGCTCACCTCCCTGGGGCTCCAGGCAGCGGTGGACAGAGGGGCCTTTGTCTCCCTTCTGCCTGTTTCCTGTCCTTCCTGCCAAGGACGCGGTCCATGACGTCACAGTGGGTGCTGCTTTCCCAGCTCCCTGCAGCCTGGAGCCGCCGAGAGAGGACCTGACATGACTTGGCTGTGCCCGGAGAGGTCTCACTGTCTACCCCACCCCACCCTTGGGGTGATGGTCACCCCCACTTCACAGCGGAGGGAGCAAATGACTTGACCTGGCTCGCAGGTAGAGAAGAGAAGAGGCAGGTCCTGAACCCACAGCCAAGCTCAGCAGGAGACGCCTCAGCAAAGGGCGCTGACTCTGGAGCCAGGCGGCCCAGGGCTCTACCGCCTGCATGGAAGGAAGGTCTCCTTGACTTAAATCTCCGTGCCTCCACTGCCCTCACTTACAAAATGAGGTCAGGATCTTGGAGAGTGGCCCTGAGGGGTGTGTGCTCAGTGCCATCGGTCGATGTTGACTCTACAGAGAACTGGCCCTGTGGGCTTCCGAGATGAACTCTTTTTTTTCTTTTTCATGAAATCACTTTATTGGGGGCTCGCACAACTCTTATCACCACCCATACAAACCTCTATTGTACGTACGCTACATTTGCACCTCTGTTTCCCTCCTCCTTCTCCACACACCCTCCTTCGACCGAAGCCCCTGGTATCGGCTCCTCGGCCAACTCACGGCCAGCGAGTGGATGCCCACTGCGACCTGCCCTACGGCGAGGAGAGAACCACCCCGGGCACTTCCCGCCAACGTTTCAAGGGAATAGAAAACCTTGAGTTTCTTCCACAGAGAGCTGGTGGCTGCGAACCACTGGCACCGAGGCAAGTGGCTCAAGGCACCACCCACTAGGCCACCGAGGCTCCTGGGAGGAAATAAGAGAAAGTGCCCCAAGCGCCTCCCAGAACAATGCCAGGCCCTGGGCCAATTCTCAGACAGGCATGCTCTTACTTGGGCTCTTATCATTGTCGGTGGGACTGTGACCTTTAACCTATGTCCCATTGCCCCCGCCATGAACATGGGGCAGTGGTAAGAGAGAGCGATTATTTTAAGCACACGCACGCACACACAAATAAAACAATCTAACAACACTTCCTTTCACACGGAGGCATACATCTCTCTCTAAAGTCAAACTCCCAGCTCACTGTCCTCGAGAGGGTGGTGACACACAGGGACCCTGTGGGACGGGACAGAACTGGCCCTGGGGGTTCCCCAGACCTGCGCTCTTGACAGGAGAAAGCCTGTCTTCCTCCCAGGAGCACTTGGTGGATTTGAACTGCAGTCCCACATGCTACCCACTCAGCCACCAGGTCCCAACTCACAGTCAACCCGGGACGGGGCGGAGAGGAGGGGGTGGCATTCACCAGTCGCCTTCCTCAGTCGCCCCTTTTGACGTTCCCCGGGAAACCCAGGGAATCCAGGACGGCCCCTCAGGACCAATCATGAGAGCAGCTCTACCAGGAGGGGAAGGGGAGAGGTCGGGGGGGAAAGGAGGAGCTGATCACAAGGATCGACATAGAACCCCCTCCCTGGGGGACGGACAGCAGGAAAGTGGGTGAAGAGAGACATCGGACAGGGTAAGACATGAAAAAGATAGCAATTTATAAACTATCCAGGGTTCGTGAGGGCGGGAGGGTGGGGGAGGAAGGGGGGAAATGAGCTGATGCCAAGAACTCAAACAGAAAACAAATGCTTTGAGAATGACGAGGGCAACAGCTGTACCAAGGTGCGTGACACCACGGATGGATGGACGGATTGTGATAAGAATTGTACGAGCCCTTAATAGAATGATTTAATTAAAAAAAAAAAAGAAATTCCATTTCCAGATCCCTCCGGGGTGGGGGTGGGTTGTAGCAGGTGACATCCCCCCAAATCAGCCAAGCCAGTGACATCCCAACAAACCAAACCTCATCTCTGTCCCGGAATCGATGCTGACTCATGGCAATGACCCTGCAGGGCAGCAGAGACCCGCCCCAGGGGGCTTCTGAGACTGTCACTCTTTATGGGAGTAGACAGTCCCCGTCTTTGTCCTGCGGAGCAGCCGGTGGTTTCAAACTGTCCACCACGAAATTAACAGCCTAATGCATAACCACCGTGCCACCAAGAGAGGCCCACGAGTCCTTGGGAAGGTGCAGGTGCCACAGGGTAAAAGATACAGTGATTGTCATTCACATCGACTTCACCTTACTGTGCATTCGATAAGGAGTGCTCGTGGCATAGGTGGTCATGCTCAAGGGCAGTGCTACCCTGTCCTCTTGGGTGGCTGTGAGTCGATGTCAGGGAATGGACTTTTGAGTATGTTGGACAACATTTACGCACGTTTGAGCCTCACACAAGTCCTGTGAATCAGACACACCATTTTACAGAAGGGGAAGCCAGGGCGGTCCAGCTACAGAGTCAAGGAATCTGATGCCAGCAGTCAGCTTCTAGAAGTTTCTGAGCACCATGAGCACCCCGCCTCTCCAATTGCCCCTCGGTGAACTGCATGTCTCCCCACACCGACCCAAGCAGTGCCACCCTGCCCTCTCCCAGAACCCCCTCTGAGGCCCGCGCAAGGAAGAGATGACTGTGTGAAGAGGGGGCTTTACCAGTTCAGCAGAGGGCCACTGGGACCCCAGGCTCCTTATCCACGGCACAAGGAAGAGCTGGAGTGACCACTTCTCTCTCCAGGTTCCGCCAGGGAGGGATTGCCTGGTGGGTAAGCCGGGCAGCCAGGGGATGTCTCAAAATTACAACCCCCGCCTTCACGCCTCCTAGGCTTGTGCTCTAGTGACGCGTGGCTATCCGACAAAAAGGAAAGTCAACCCAATTCCCTCTGCTAAGTTTGAGGAAAGGGGGAGACCTCACTGGAGATGGGGGGAAGTTGGAACCACAAACTTCCCCTATGGAGTTGACTCAGTCACTTCCTGGCCCGGGGTCCTTTGCAGCAGAGCAGGCTACAGCTCTCGTGCCCAGGAAAAGCCCGTCTCCCCAAGACCCCAAGGTCCCCCATCATGGACAGGCCCTGCTGGCCAGAGGACACTCCCTGCTCCCTGACCCCCCCCCACCTCCTGCCCAGCAAAGACTGGGCGTAGCAAGCTGCCACCAGTGGCAAACTCACCAGGGTGAGTGAGTCTGTTGGGTGGGTGTCCAACCAGACATCTAGTTGGTTTATAACCAGTCTTTTTTTAAAAAAATACTTTGTGGCTCTTACATCTCTTATCATAATCCGTACATTCCTCCAATGCATCAAGCACATTTGCACACATGCCGCCATCATCACTTTCAAAGCATGCTCTTCCCACCTGAGTCCCTGATATCAGCTCCCACTTTCTTTCCCCTCCCTCCCCCCGCCTGCCCTGCCTCACAAGCCCTTGATAAGTTATAGATTATTTTTCCCATATCTTACACCCTCCTCCAGTGCCCCTCACTACTTTTCTGTTATTTGTTCCCCTGGGAGGGGGTTCTAGTTGATCCTAGTGATTGAGTCCCCCTTTCTCCCCCACAAACCTCCCTTAATTTTACCCTCCTTGTTGACCCTGAGGGATTTATCTCTCCTGGATTCCCTGTGTGGTGAGCTCTTATCTGTAGCAGTGTGCATGCTCTGACCTAATCCGATTTGTAAGGTGGAATTGAGGTCATGATAGTGGGGAGAAGGAAGTACCCAAGAGCTAGAGGAAAGTTGTCTATTTCGTTATTGCTCTGCTGCACCCTGACTGACTCATCTCTTCCCTATGACCCTCTGTGAGGGGA
Source organism: Nesogale talazaci (assembly GCA_004026705.1). NCBI lineage: Eukaryota > Metazoa > Chordata > Mammalia > Afrosoricida > Tenrecidae > Nesogale > Nesogale talazaci. The sequence continues at coordinate 28,105 of PVJH01019541.1, forward strand.
TGTCCAGCTGTCTACAGCTGGGTCTTGGGTCTCCACTCCATGCCCCCCACGCCATTCACATTGGGTGTGGTTTTATTCTGGGTCTCAGATGCCTGACACCTGATCTCATCGACACCTTGTCATCCCACAGGCTGGTGTGCTTCTTCCGTGGGTGCTTCCAGGTATTGCTTCTGAGCTAGATGGCCACTTGTGTATTGGTTTCCAACCAGTTCTTGGTCAGTGCAAGGAAGGTGAAGGTGCAACCTTAGCCCAAAGGCCCACTCTGGTAGGGGAGGGGGTTTCCTGTGAAAACCACACAGGAAGAGAGTACATGCATCCTGGAGAAGGCGGGTGGCTGGGCAAGTGAAGGGGAGTCCCCTGAGAGGTAGGCAAGCCAAGTGACGCCTGAGACATCAGGAACTCTCCTTCCTGTGACTTGGGGGATCACCAGCCAACTCTGAGCTCCACCTGCCTCCCCACCAGCCCCGAGGTTGTGAAGAGGTGTCCGTGTGGCTTTGTGGTCGGTAGGTCCCCTCAAGTGGGTTTCCATGGCAACCGAGTAAACACTGCACCATCCTCCCCACAGTTCTTTATGCCTGAGCCCTTTGAGGCAGCCCTGGCCCATCTGTCTAGTCAGTGGTCTCCCTCTTCTTCCCCTGACTCTCCCCTTGACCAAGCAGAGGGTCCCCCTCCAAGGACTGGTCTCCCCTGCTCCCTATCCTTCACGGGCACCACCAGTCAAACGCACCCAGGATCCCATCGTCTTCCTGAGTCAAAGCCCGACCTTCACACGCACAGATGGGGTGATGGAAAAGATCACGCCTCAGACCAGCTGCCCCTCCATCCTTAGAGTCACCTCCTTGTCCTCCAGCGCTTGCAACGAAGTCTTCAGGCGCTGGGAGGCGCGGATGCTGGCCCGAGCTCTCCATTCTCAGCTCTAATCTTTTCTTCACAGCCAGGAATGCTGATCTCCCCTTGGCGGCACAGGGGTGGGAGTGGGGGTGGGGGGTGGGGGGTGGGACAAGGCCTGAGAGGTAGAGGAGCTAATAAAGGAATTCAATCCAATTTCGGAAAGCTGAAGACCTCCAAGGATCTTTTGTAGGGCTGGGTTCTTCTAGCATATTCTTTGAGTTTTTCCTTGTCTGGAAAAACTCTTACTTCTCCATCTCGCTTGATAGATCACTTGGCTGGTCAGAGTATTCTTGGGTTTGTGTCATTTCCCTTCAATTTTTGGAATATATTACTCCACTCTCTCCTCTTCTGCATAGTGTCCGCTGATAGGTCTGAGCATATTCTTATTTGGGAACCTTTATATGTGATTGCTTTTTTCCCCTAGCTGCTCTCACGATTTTCTCCTTTTCCTCAAAGTTGGACAGCTTCACTACTCTGTGTCTTGGTGACTTCTTCTTGGGGATTCAGTCTAGCTGGTGTCCTCTCAGCCTCCTGAATGGTTGCCTGGTGTTCATTCATTAAGCTAGGAAATTTTTCCTCCAGGAATTCTCTGACTATTGTTGCAGATGACTTCTTCATTGTGTCTTCCTCCTGTAAGCCAATAATTCTGATGTTATTTCTTCTTATCGCATCAAACATAGATCTTACATTTTCTTCAGTTTCTCTGATAATCTTATTAGATTTTTTTTCGCGTACGTTAAATTCCAGGTGGCTATCCTCTAGATCACTGATGCGGTTCTCAGCTTCCTCCAGTCAATTCGTGAAGTCTGTGAGTCTGCTGCTGTTTTCTGCTATCTCGTCCCTAAGCCCTTGTATTTCCCTTTGGTGTGTGGACTTTATCTCATCGATTAACTCATCCTTTTCCTGTATTGTTTCCCTCAGGTCATGTATAACTCCAAGCATCATTCTGAAGATTTCCTTCTGTGACATATCAATGTCTGTTTCTTCTATGCATGCCATTAGGTTCAGGGCATCTTCTGCCATTACCTTTTGTTTCTCCTGTTTTTTTCATTGAGGTTGTTGGGGCTGATTGCTGTTTGCGTTGGGTTGTTTTTGAAGAACCAGGTCCCATTTTCTAGGGTCTTGAAGAGCACTGGATCTCTCTGGGAGACTTAAAGGAACATGTCTTCGAACTTCCTGTGACTACTTTTGCTGTGGAATTATCCTAACTCTTTATCCTCTTGTGACTTCACTTTTCCCCTAGTGAACTGGTGTTCCCTTATCTGGAGGGCAAGTTGAGTGGTCTTCCCAGGTTCCCCTGGTTGGATTTTTGTGGACCCACAAGGATGGTGCTGCCCTGCACGAGTGAGCTCACCAGGAGCTGGGAAGGTGCAGTCCACTGCAGCCTGGAGCACTCCAGGTGCATGGGGGTGCCCACTGCAAGGAGAGCGCCACAGAATGCTGATGGGTTACCCACTCCTTAGTCGAGCACTGTGAATATTAAGCAGAACCACCTGATCAAGCAGATCGTGGCAGAGACTGGGCAGTGGTTCCTGCAGCAGCTTAGAATCAAGGCCAGCGCTGTTGGACCTGCCCTGGGCCCCACGAAGCACAAGGCTGGCGGCAGGATTCCTCAGATGGACCCCCAGAGGACATGTAAGAGCTCTCCCCAAACACACAGGCTGGATTTCCCCTGTAGGAAATTGGGTGGAAAATACCCAGGTGTAGGGTAGGTGCACTTCTCCTCCCTCGGGCTACTCTGTACAGGGTGGAGTTTTCCCAGCTGGGTGTAGCAGGAGTAGCTGCCCTAGGCTAAGGGGAGGGGTCTGGCCTGTGAGCCAAACTGGAAAAGACCAAGAATTAACACCAAGAAACCAGGTTTGCCAAAACAGAGCAGGGGATAGAGATTAGGGAATGAACCCAAAGCAGCCACACATTCCAGCCCCGATCCCTGAGTGCGGGGCACAAGGGCTCAATCTCTGCCCTGAACCGACTAGACAACACCCCTGTGCCAGCTCAAACCGTCCTGGCAGTGGCTCCAGCAGAGACAGTGCCAGACAGTGGCGGGTCAAATCCCAGCCCGGCTTCACTGTGGCAAGGCAAAAGCCTCCAGCCCCTCAGAACCCCGCGAATCTGTGCCTACTGATCTTTATGATAATCCTCCAGTGATCCGGTAGTGCTGAATTTCTCTTTCAGACACTCCCCCCCCCACCACCAGCCGATCTCCTAGGATCTCCTACTGATTCCCTCTGGTGAGATTGCCATCTTCCCAGAAGCCCCTTCCCCTCCCTCTCTTTGGAACTCAGTCTCCTTGGCTGTAAAATGGGGCTGCCGGTCCCCACCTTCCACACATCCAGCAAGCAGTTGAATGTGTGTGATGCCAAAGGGCGGATACCAGCTTTGTCAACTGTCTGATGGGCACCTGCCAAGAGGAAGGGCCGGTCCCAGAGGACTGTCTTGGCTGCAGGGAGTGGAATCTGGCAGACCCCTCGCCAGGACGTAGCTAGCGAAAGTGACTCAGTCCATCGGGCAGTGGAAACAGCACAGGAAAAGAAAGAAGATGAAAACGTTCTTCTGAGGAGGCATGACGTGGAGTTGGTGACTCCCCAGATCTACCACGCAATCAGCAGTGAATGTCGGAACGAGACGCTGCTCTGGGGGAATGTGCAGGGGCTGCTTGTCTTGGGGAAGTCGATCTCTAGAACTTTCTTCAACAGTCCCTCTGCGTGAACTCATGTCAGCATGGTGTGCCAACCGTCTGTCCTCCAGCTGAGCCATCAGAGGAGGGAGGGGTCCAGGTATCCAACATCCAATGCCCTCACTCCAACCTGGCAGGAGCCGCCTCATCTGAGAGGAGCTTCTTGGCCCTCCGGCTATTGGGGATCCCCTCATTCTCACCTCTAACCTTCACCCTCCTCACTCCAGACCAGAGCGGAACCAGGCAGTGACCTGGGGAGGGACCTTCTGGGCCAGCAGACTTTCGTAGAACTGCCCTCCCTGCCCCAACAGGTGTTTCTTCTCCTTCATGTCTGAAACCTCCCGCAGAAAGAGGGTGAGAAGAGGAGAGACAGAAAACAGAGCACCCAATTCTACCTTAGAAATCGGCCAGACCAGAGAATGGACTATGTCATTTCACGTGTGTGTGTGTGTGTGTGTGTGTGAAATCTATTTCTGGAAAGATTAGAGCTGGAAACACAGGGACTCCAGGACGGATAAATCCCTCGGACCAATAATGAGAGTAGTGATACCAGGAGGGGAAGGGAAAGGTCGAGAGAGAAAATGGGAACTGATCACAAGGATCTACATATAACCTCTTCCCTGGGGGATGAACAACAGAAAAGTACGTAAAGGGAGCCATCGGTCAGTGTAAGACATGGAAAGATAATAATTTCTAAATGATTAAGGGCTCATGAGGGAGGGAGGCTGAGGGACGGAGGGAGTAAAATGAGGAGCTGATACCAAGGGCTCATGTAGAAAGCAAACGTTTTGAGAATGATGATGGCCACAAACATACACATGTGCTGGACACGATGGGTGAATGCATGGGTGGCGATAACAGTTGCACGAGCCCCCAAGAAAGTGACTTTTAAAAGAAAGAAAACACAAAGCCCCTTTACCAGACAGGGACTGTAAGGCTGGTGATTCAAGGCCTCCCTCCACCCAGTCCCGCCTGCTGTGTTCTCAGGCCAAGGCAGGAAACGGAGGGCAGAGCTTGGAGGGAGCCCACCCGCACCCCCTGGCATGATCCACCCTGGCATTTGCTAGCCTTTCACAGGAACAGGCCCAGCATGCACTCCTCCAACGAACCCAGACCGGCACTCTCATGCTGAGGCCACAGTGTGTTTTTCCGCCCCCAACTCTAGGCAGCAGGTGAGCTCATTCAAACCACAGGGCACGGAGATAAGAAAAAACCCCTGCCAGCCACCCCCTGCATCCCTCTACAGCACTGCCCTCCCTGGACACTGAGGAGACCAGCCATTTAGCAACTACCGCCCGTACCACTCCCTCCCCCAGTCTCCCAACCAACAGATGGCAGACAATGGGTTTCAAATTAGGTCTGTGAGGTGACAGGGCTCTGGCTTCTACCCACCAGACGCTCATTTCTATTCGTACTTAAGGGAGAGCCACTTTCTTCATGACCCAGATGCCTGGCGGTGGGAGAAGAACTCTACAGAAATGTGCCCCCGTTTCCTGAAACCCTGGAGCACCGGGGAAGACGGTCATGTCCAGCTCCCCTCAGTCTTCTGCGCTCCAGTCAAGACCAAGAGCACCTTCCTCAATGAACTGCCTCCAGCTGTCAGCAGCAAACCCTTGGGGGTGGCGGGCCAGGAGTTGGGGTGGGGGGCGGGGAGCTCACTCCATCCAGAAATCCCTGCATTCTCTTCCTGAAGCCGGTTGACGGACCAGACAGCCCAAGAGAGAAAGCCACTGGCCGACACGCTGAGTTATAGCTCTGGGTTGTCTGGCATCTCATTTCAAGTCCAAGTTGTTCAAGTGTTCAAGTTTAAGCACCGTCTGGAGAGGGTGGAGTCTGGGTTGGGGCGGGGGAGGGTGGATAACAGGATGCTGGGCAGGGGGGTGGGGGGGTGAGATGGAATGAAATGGACCACCCAGAACACGAGGTGGGGCTCCTACAGGCTTGCAGGGCCCCTCCTGTCCCCCCCTGCTTCCCACCCACCACACCAGACAGCCCTCCCTTGTCAAATCCCCCGGTCCATACGCAGGCCACTCTCTCTGCCTGAAATAGCTACTAGGTCAGGCCACAGAGTCACAGGTTCTGGGGGACTTTGTGGGTGTGGTTAAGAGGCCGGCAATGGACTGGGAAGTGTTTGGGGATGATCCCGGTGGGTCCCACATAAACCACCCTGACCCTCATAAGTCGAAGAGGGAGGACGGGGTGAGAGTCAGAGCTTCCAGGGGAGAAAGCTTTAACCGCTGCTCCTGGCTTTGAAGGGGATCTCGAAGGGAGCTGTGAGGCCAGGAATGTGGGTGGCCCTGAGGAGGTGGACGAGGGCCAGAAACAGTTTCTTCTCTAGGGTCATTCCTGCCACCCCACTCCACCCCCCAGAAGGCATGTGATCCAGCCAGCAACTTGATTTTACCCAGGAAAACCCAGGCGGGCCTTCTGACGTCCAGCGCGCTGATAGGAAGCCCGAGTTGTTCAAACCCCTGCCATGACGGCTGGATTCCCCAGGGGGTGCCAACAGTTAACAGGGAGCTACGAAGGGCCAGGAGTTCAGGCCCACCCTGGGGCAGATGTGAAGCAAGCCTGTGATCAATGGCCCCGAAGGGCTCCCCGAGAGCCCTGTAGAGTGCAAACAGAATGCTGACTCTCAGAGGGGTGACCTCTGTTCCGACTGGGAGAGTGAGAGGGGGACCGCGGACGGCTGGTGGTAAGAGCCCCTGCTTCCCTTTCTCGGATGCTCAGGGATCAGTCGTTCCTGACAGCCCTGGTGGCGTACTGGTTCCGTGTTGGGCTGCAGTCTTTGAGTTCAGCAGTTCGAAACCGTCAGCCACAGCTCAGGAGAAAGACGGGGCTTCCTGCTCCCTCAAGCCGTGACAGTCTCAGAACCCCGCGGGGGCTGCTCTGCCCTGTGCTGGAGGATCATGATGAATCAGGATGGACTGGATGGCAGTGGGCTTGTTTGGGGTATTTGGGGACAATGCGGTCTCTCTCCTGTCCACATAGATGGGAAACAGGAGGCGTGGGGAGATGGATTTGGAACAGCCCTTGCCGCTGCACGAGATCATTACTGAGCACCTTACTCTACTCCCAGCGGCCCTGGAGGCACTTCCCAAACAACCCTGAGGCAAGGGGAAACGGGGGGCAGGGAGGGGGGCTCACAAAAGTCAGCGACACGTGCCCGAACTCACCCAGATGGTAGATCTCGGATCCAGCTCTGTCTGCCTCACCCCACGACATTTCACCCACTCCCCACCAGAGCCCGCCTCCGCCCTACCTCCCTGCCGCCTCGTGCCCAGAAGAAAAAGAGGGCACTCACAACCTTTCCTTGCACCCCCCCCCTCCGCCCCCAGGCATGTGCCTTATTGCACAAGTGCTCCCCTCAAGGACTGGAGGCGCCCGGGCTCTGCCCCCCCCCCCAAAAGCAGAACCGATTCTGAGGTTCGGCCTGCCCTGGTTGCCCGCCTCCCCTGCGGAATCAGCTGCTGGATCTTCCAGCATTGCCCAAGCGTGTGGCCGGTGCGGGGATGAGAAGTCCCAGCAGCCACCACAGGCACCGCACAGACCTCCTTGGCAGTCAGGTGTCGGGCTGCAAAGCACCCCCCGAAAGCTGGGAGACAGACAGGGATTTCTACTCCTGGAGAGAGTTTCGGCCTTGGAAGCTCACAGGAGCAGTTCTACCCTGCCCTGCAGGGTCACGAGTGAGCATCAACTTGCTGGCAGTGCATAACTATACATCTACATATGCATGTCTCCAGCTGCCAGCAGGTCAACTGCAGCTAACTCAGGGCGACCCATGTGTATGTCAGGCAGGATTTCCAATGGATGGGTTGCTTTGTTTTGTCTTGTTTTGGGAAGGAGATCGCCAGGCCTTTCTTCTACAGTGAACCACTCAATGGACTCGACCCTCCGACCTCTCAGTTCTCGACCAAGCATGTTCTTACATACCTCGCTCATTTCATCCCAGACCCGGTGGCTCAAAAGGTTAGGAGTTAGCCACCACGGAGGGGAGTTTTACCCTATCTTCTCAGGTCATCCCGAGTCAGAAGGGACTTGCTGGCAGTGAGTCCGGTTTGGGTGTTGGACACCCAGTGAACAGGCCCTAAAGGTAATCCCAGTTTACAGACGAGGAAGTAGAGGGTAAGGGCCTGAGTCAGGAAGTCCGGGGAGCTTCAGCATCTACATGCACAAGCAGCATGTGCTATGCCGAGGCTGTGAACCAGGTCCAGTGTCTCCACATGCCTCCCATTGGCGCAGATTTTAATCTTTGGTGAGTTTATTCATCGAGGCTCAGCCTCAAACTTCCAGGACCCATAAGACACTCTGGCCAGCACATCTGAGTCCTCAGATGCCACTCCTTCTCCTATTCGTGGCCAGTAGTCACATTGGGCTTCCCCGGGGGAAGCCATCACCTCAGCATGGCTTGTGACCTTCCACTGATCAACCCTTGGGGAGTTCAGCTCCTACACAATTCCTACCCTAACCACACACACACACACACACACACACACACACACACACACACATTCACGCATACTCTAAGACGCCATGGGATCCTTAGACAGGAAGAGGGCAACCTGGGTTCAAATCCAAGCTCTGTGGTTTACTTAATGCCCTGTGTGGTCTCGGATAAACCCCTTTACCTTTCCAAGCCTCAGTTTCCTCATCTGTAAGATGAGGGGGGAGAGTCCTAGTGTCTTCCTATCCAGGCTCGAGTCAATGAGACAAGAACTAAGACACAGGAAAGCTCGGGCTCTGTCGAGATTGCGTTCAATAAAGGCACAGCTCTGGACTGTTTTTCCCCAGGGAGGGCAGGAACGGCAGCTGCCTGGGTGGGGAAACTGGAACCTGGGAATGTGCTCAGGAATGTATTGGCTAATCTGATTGTGCACATGGTGATGGTGGACCCACAGCAGGGATGTCCTTGTGGATTGGAACTCCTGGGTGGTGCATACGGTGGAGGGCTTGGCTGCTGTGACAGTCACCTTGTCTGGTGTCCATTTGAGGATTCAGAGTCTAGGGGTGGAGTCTGTCTAGCCTGTCAATCTGGAGACAGTCAATGAGACCTCTGTGTGGGCATGGCCTTCTGAGAATTCTGGGAAATGCGGTCATTCCTTCTTGGAAGCAGAAGACGTGATCTCTCTCTCTGCTCTCTCCCTGGGAGACATTGTAGCGGACAAGACACATGGCAGCATGCTGATAGACCCTGAGCCCTGGACACTGGAGGAGCCACGCTGAGATGCTTCTACCGCATCTCAGTCTGGGTACACCAGACTGCACCCACTGGCCTGTAATGTCACTGCATGTGCTCCGTGAGTCTGAAGAGGACGTATAGATTGGTATTGGACATATAGGCTAATATTAGACTTACGACCTTGGACTGGGCTGGGCTGGGATGGTTTCTTGATGTCCAGTTGCTCTTGTATATAAAACTCTTTCTTCCACACACATGACTGTTTATGAATTTGTTTCTCTGATCTACCCGAACTAACACAGCTGTTGACTGAAAGGTGGTTGATGTGCGGCCACTTCCTAAGTACCTTTAAAGATAGGCCAAGCAGGGTAACCCACCCCTTTGTGAAAAACCAGCCATTGAAAACACTCTGGACAAAGGTACCAGTGTGCTTGACACAATGAAGGTATGTGTGGATTCTGATCAGAGCAGTAAGAGCCCCCAGTAAAATGATTTTTAAAAGGAAAGAAAACGATGATGGAAGCAGATGTACAAATGTGCTTGACACAATGGCTGGACGGAAGGGTTGTAATAAGAGCTCTAAGAGCCCCCCAAAAAATGATTCAAGCAAGGAAAGAAAACAAATGTGGGGCTGAGCCCCGGTGGCGTAGTGGTTGTGCGCGGGACTGTGGCTCACTAGGTTGGAGGTTCAATTCCAGCAGTGGGGCTGGGCCTCCTACGCCCATCACCGGAGAGCAGTGATGCCCCCCACCCCCCGCAAAAAAAAAAAAAAGAAAGAAAGCAAATGTGGAGCACCACAGCCCTTCTCACACGAGCCCGGGCTGCCGTGAACTGGAGTCAAGTCAACAGCAACTGCTACTGGTTCTCTTCAGGAGAAAAACATGCTCATGGGTCCACCATCACTGTGCTAAACAGTTAGCTAATCAGGTGATAAGCTAATAAGATTAGCTCAAGATCATTCAGGCTTTGAATTAAATGAAGGAAAGGGCACCCGGAGCCTTCCCCATTTGTGGCAGAGACCACAAGCAGCCCATGAAAATCCTCTCCTTCCACAATCCATAGCTCTGGCAAGGACTTCATCCCCAGGTTCCCTTGCAACTAGACTGGTCACCCGACTAGTTCCGAAGAGTGGACCACGCGCAGAAGCGAGGTGGGGGTCACCTCCCAGCCAAGGCCGTTAGGAAGCAACGGGGTAATCTGGAGCTCTGACCTCAGGGGAAAGGACAGGGAAGTGCCAGCTCCATGTGATCGCTCTTCCATCTTTGACTAGCTTGATGCGGACCCTGGCACTGGCCAAGGGGAGAGTAGGCCCACACGCTGGGTCACGGACTCAAGGGTAGAAAGACCACCCTCGATCTAGGAGGATCTGCCTTAGAGTTAGGCATCTGTGCTTTTCACTTGAGTTTGGTTTTTGCTCGGGTTCTGAATGTTGGCTGGTTGGTTGGCTTGAGCCTTGGATGCATCTGTAGCAGGGCATCCAAAAAGAGAAAGACCCTCAACACGATGGGTTGCCCCAGTGGCTACAACTAGGGACTCACACACGGGAACAATTGTGAGTATGGCACAGGACTGGACATTCTGTTGTGCATGGGGTTGCCATGGGTCGGAACCAACTCGACGGCGCCAATGGCGGCAACACCCATCGGGGGCTATTGGTTACCGCAGCTCAGCCTATCCTAACTGACACAACACCCAACCTGTTTACTTATGCATGAGATGGTTATGGTCCAAGAGTTGGGGCACCATGTCTTACAAAAATAATAATCATCTAACAAGTTCAGTGACGGTCTGAACTGCTGTTCTCTTCCCTGTGTGGAATGGATGCCGAACTCCACGGCAGGTAGTCCGACAATGAGGGTAGTCATTCTTGTTTCAGTAGGTCAATGCCCCAGCCTGTGGGACTACTATCCCCTTGACCTTGACCAACTGCCCTACAGGACCATAGGTCCATTAGCGCAGCAAAGAGCAAGGTTCCCTGAGCGGGAGGAACCTTCTGCTTCCACTAGGGTCCCACCTCTCTAAGGGGGTTCAAAGCACATTTCTCCAGAGGTCTTGATTTTCTGGAAAGATCCCTTGGCTCGTCACCTCTTCAAAGCCACCACACCCAGCAAGCCCGGTCTAGCTTTCTGTGGTACGACAAGAGGAAATGTCACTTCTTCACTGTGGGAGTTACGTAATCTGGTGTCAACTTGAGAGGACCGAGGGTGAAAGGATGAGTCTGTCAGAGAGGTCACAGCTTGATGACCTCATTTGGAGGCGCCGCAAAGATAAACAGCTCCTTGCAAGCCAGACCCACTCTGCTCTCTCTGCTACACGTTCCTATGGACAAGCGACATGTTGCTACATGGATGGTGCCAGAGGCAGGGAGCTGGAGGAGCCGTGTGAAGACCCACGTCAGTGCTGAGATGAGAGGCTTCCACAAGACTTTCCACTCGCTGCCCTGTGATCTTCCTGTATTTGGCGTCATTGCATGAGTCTGAAGAATTTATAGATCAGTATCGAACAGATTGGCTAATATCAGACTTATGGGCTTGATCTGTACTGGGCTGGGATGCTTTCTTACTCTTTGATATAAAGTTCTCTATTGCACACACTTGAGTGTCTCTGGATTTATTTCTCTAAACCACCCAGGCTAACACACCCATGCGGCCTCCTTGGCCTTAACTGCTGACACAGAGTCTGTGGGCTCACAGAGGCATGTGGATGTTTGCTTAGGAAGGAGAAAGGAAACCTCCGTGGCCAGCAAAGGACCCAGACTCTTAGGCAAAGGGGGAAAAAAAAAAAGCAAAAAGGTCCAGGAATTCTAATTTAGTGGTTCTCAAGTATGGGGGTGACTCCAATGACCCCTAGGGAACTGGTTCCAAACTGCAACTCCCAATGTACATCTTCCAAGATTCTGATGCCGAGGACTGAAGTTGGAAGATGGCGTGCTCAGTAGACACCTCGCATAGATGCTCTTCTACCACAAAGATACAAGAAGCCGTGTGATGTCACTAAACTGGAACCCTGTCTTCAGGGGAAAGCACAGAGAAGGGGATTGAATAATGCCCCAAGAATCAGCTGAATCCAAGTGTCCACAGAGGAGACATGCAGGTGAATGAATGGCTGGGCAGTCCAACTGTGAACCTCACCATCCTGGACTTTGGCAACCAGCATTGGAGAAAGTGACCTCATGACAGCCTCCCTTGTCCCCCACCCTGTCCTGGTGGCCAGAAGGGTGGCTAATTCCCCAGTCCCCAGAACAGACAGTCCTGTCCCTGGGTGGACCTTCCTATGCCTGAGGTCGAAGTCATATCCTTGTGGGGTGCACCACCCAGAGTGGAGACCAGGGGACTCCTCGGAGCCACAGAACATGCAGCTCTGGGTCACCACTGGAGGGACTAGAATACTTTGTATCTCCAGCGGCCCAGCCCGCAGAGACCTCCAAGCAGATTGAGGATAGGTATGTCTATCCCCAGGTGGGTGTGGACGGGAGAGCAGTACATACACACACACATTTGACAAAGGATATTCATGCATGGCTATTTACCTTTGCTGCAAATATACCCACTAGTGTGGTGCTATAAACAGGGGGCAATGTTATGTCATTACCAAGCACCTCAGGGAGTGAGTGCATTGCTGGACCTGGGAGGTCAGGACCACAGCTCCAGGGCACACCAAGGTCAAATGGCCTAAAACAATCCACCAAGAACAGCTGGTGCTTTTGAACTGCTGACCTGGCAGTTCGCAGGCCAACCAGTAACCACTACGCCAGCAGGGCTCCTAAAGAATCCTGAGGTGCTCTTCATGCTCCCATTCTACAGATGAGGAAACTGAGGTCTACAGATAAGGGGTAACGGGCTCTGGACCCCACAGCTGACTGGTGACAGACCAGCTTCCAAAATGACCCATACCATCTACCCCAATAACCACGGCCCGCACATGCAATATCAGAACGTTTCCCCAGGACTCAAACTCCTAATCTGTAAAACATATTCAACATGATAAAAAAAAATACATAGCGCCCTCATAATGATGGTGAGGATTCCAGAAACTCCTATCGATGAAGCAGGCTTATAAAATGGAAAATATGCACATCCAAAAAATGAGAATTGTGATGCAGCTCCCTCTTTTACAGATGAGGAGACAAATTTACTCGACACACATTTATGAACTCTTTTGCAAGGGACTTAGGAGGCAGAGGGAATTAGGCCCCAGGTCTGGCCTCCAGAAGCCTCCCTCTAGCAGGAGACCCAGTGGTATGGACGATCCTGCAGACCAGAGGCTGGTAAAGGCCAGCACAGGGGACCTTGACTCAGTCTGAGAGACTCGAAACTTCCCAGATGAGCTCCAGCCAGAGGTGTGGCTGGGTCAAAGTCAACATGCTCTAATCCCTGAAGTTCAAGTTCACCAGAAGTCCTAGTGACATAGCAGTTACTATTAGGCTACCATGCGCTGAGTCAGTGGTTCGGAACTGCCAGCAGCTCCTCGAGAGAAAGACTGGGTTTTCTTCTCCTGTATAGAGTGACAGTCTCAGAAACTCACAGGGGCAGTTCTGCCCTGTCCTATAGGGTCACTGTGCGTCGGCATTGACGCAAAAGCAGTGATTTTGACTTTTACTTTTGACCTGGTCCTGAGAGCTCCACAGAAAGCCCTGTTATGCCAAGAGCTATCAGTCCCGTGGGGTCCTCAGGGTCCGCTGCCCTGTCACTTGAACGTCTTCTCGGCTTGACATCACAGCTTGACCAGATACCAGCCCAACCTCCCACCCCTGCCCGACGGCTGGGTCAGTCCCCCAGGTTCGTAGTTCAACCACCAAAGAAGTGAGGGCAGGAGAAACTGAGAGGCCCCAGAGGGATGGGTGATGAAAAGGCAAGTGGGGGTTGGGCCCCTTCATTGAAAGCTAAAACCCAGGGCCTGACCACTTCCTCCCTGGAAATCTGGACCTGGGCAGGTCGGAGTGACCACTACCTAGCAGTGAGTTGATTATCATTGTGATTGGTGTTAGGTACCATCAAGTCAGAGCTAACCCAGAGAGACCTCAATGCGCACAGAACCAACTACTGGCAGGCCCTCGACCGATCGGCCCTAAAGACTTGTATTCAAACAGGCAGCCATCTAAGTGAGGCATCAACGAAGTCCACGGGGGAGGAAGCACACCTGCCTGTGGGATCCAAAGATGGCGATAACAACACCCAAATATGATGAAGGGAAGCTATCAGAGCTTAAAAGTGTGAACACCCAGTCTGTAGAAGACTCTGGAGGGCGGTGGGAGCCCCCAGTCCACTTGCAGAGTCTATAGTCAGAAGAATTCCACTGGTAAATACCCTCTGGGCACAGATGAGGGACTCGAATAGCTTTGCTACCAGACAAAGATTATTGTCAACTTGATGATGGTGGGGGGAGCGATGGCATAATATGCTATCTGATCAGACGAGCTCCCTCTTGACCCAACATGAATTTGCTGTCAATGCAAATACCTCTCGCTTATTCCGTGGCAGAAATTTCCTCTCTGACTTAAAAAAAAATATATATATATATATATATATATATATATATATATATATATATATATATATTGCTGGTGTTTTTCTTTCTCACTTACTACATATTTTTTTATCTTAGGATTGTTTTGTCTTGTTTTGTATGGGTTTTTACTGCTTCTGCTCTGGTGACGAAGGACAGGAGGAGATACATAGAGGCCACAACTAAGGCAATAGTTT
>PVJH01019542.1:0-25915 GCA_004026705.1 Nesogale talazaci
AAATAATGATTGCAGAGTAAAGAGGATGGGGGGGGGAGCGGGGAAAGGTTGGAGGGGGAAGAAAGGGGGGCTCATATCAAGGGCCCAAGTGGAAAGGGAGATGTTGGGGGAATGTTGACGAGGGCAGGCAAGTGGGGGTGCTTGGCACAGTATATGTAGCTATGTATTGAACTATGTATGATGAAAAGCGATGTATGAGCCCCCAATAAAATGATTAAATAAAAAAAAATTTTAAGTGAAACATGTTATGCTAGTATATGTGCTGCTTGCTTTATTAAAACATTAAATAATATGAAAAGCAGTCCTTGTTTCTAAGTAGTACATACAGCTAAGTACTGAGCACTAGCCAAAAAATTGGTCATTCTAACCCTACCTAGTAAAGTCATTTGAGAAGACAAGCATGGCAATGTGTTTCGGAAACATTACAGCCTTGAGAACCCCTGTACACAGGGGTTGCCATGAGTCAGAATCAAATGACAGCAACATCGATGGTCATCTATGAGCAGTGATGAATGCAAACAATACTTTGAGAGGTCTACAACTATACTATTTGAAATCATTTTAGATTCCCATGGAGACGATTAGACAAACTACTAAGAGCTCTGAGGTTTGTAACCTACAATCAAAACTAACAAACTGCTGTTTCATTTTAAGCCTAGTAAAACTGAAAAAAAAAAAAAAACTTGTTTCCCCATTCAAGTTTATGATTGATCTGTTCCCAGGAGCCTCAAGTTACCAACCCATCCTCTAAAGCAGTGCTTATCAATCTTCCTAATGCCCTCACCCTTCAATACAGTTCGTCAGATTGTGGTGACCCCCAAACCATAAAATTATTTTCGTTGTAATTTTGCCACTATTATAAATTGGGCAACCCCTGTGAAAGGGCCATTTGACACACATAATCCCAAAAGGGTCGCAACCCACAGGTTGAGAACTGCTCTAAAGGAAAGGAGTAAATAAGAACATGAACTAATACAAAACAAGATATTACATTGTAGGGTCTCTGCTAGTCACCAGGCCCACCCCCCCCTCACACCTTACAACAACCCCGTTCTGCAGATAGGACATTTCAGTCAAGTTATTTATGTAAGGCCATGTGACCAAAAATGGATTCAAAGGACAACCTGAAAACAAATGAAGATTTTAGCAAAGCAATGTAAACTATTTCTAATGCTTAGTTAGGGAACTTTGGAGAAAATTAATATTGATTATACTGCTGATAATCAGTGTTCCCAGTAAACAATTTCTGCTTCACAAACTAGGATAATACTTTATAGAGTTTCATCTAGTCTCATAATAAGCGGAACAACAAAACAAGAGTAAACATTGAAGAATCCTACTCTTTTTTTCCAAATCAAAAAAAATTTTTGTCTCCACTTTCTAAATCTAACACACAGTCCTTAGCATCGTTCTGCGATGTTTGTATACTTCTGAATGCTTTTAAAGCACATTTGCAAACATGTGAGGCACCTAGGGTAAATTTTATTCTGTCTATGAAAGTGTCTTATCCAACATAATATTATTAGTTCTGTTTCCTAGAAGTGCTCAAGCTATCCCCCAAACTTCATTTTCAAACAAATGTGTAACTAGCACATTTAAAGCAAACTTTCTAAAAACAGCAACAAACTTCCATTTCATCTCTCTTTGTGGTTTATATTTCTTAGATGGCCTATAAGACTGAAACACCATCCTGCCCACCCCGCAACACACACACACACACACAATACCAAACTGTTAGAGAATCATAACTACACAGAACTGGAATACTCAACTACTCCTCACTAGTTTTTCATCTTCGACAAATGACTATGATCATCTTAGCCTTTTAGGTTTTATATTATTGCCTATTATTCACAATTCAAGTAATGAGAAATCCTGATGTCAGACTAAAGAAAAAAGTTGATTGATTATTGCACACTGTATTAAAACATTCATACAGTATCTTTAATTCGATGCTTACTTTTCCCTTAGCAATGTTCACAGAACGCCTTGGCTGAACTATGATTTTTTCAGTTGGATTTGGCTAACTTTAAGATAAAGATTTGCTCTGGAGATAAATTTTATCTTTCTTTGGAAGAAGTTAAAACCATCTCCATTTAAGGACACAGAAGCAGCTGCTGCTGCACATTTTTGTTACCCATAAGGAAAGTGAAGGAGGCAGAAAGATATTTAAAAAAAATCTTAACTGAAAAAACATTTTCTCATAGGTCTTAGTTTATGTTATGTTTCAGTGACAAAAGCAGCAATATGAATAAGTAAATGATGAACATAAAGACAAAAGAGAAATTTTCAATTCAAATCACTGTTCTTTCAGAGTGGTTTCAAATACCCTTGAAAAATTAAATACTAAAAAAAATTTTAAATGCTGACAGATTTTTTTCCTTATAAGCATGAATTTCATAATAAATAGCACCTCTAAAATTACATAAGCAATTTAAGAATTAGAATTGCTGACATGACACTTTAAGTAAATCCAATATAAATAAAAACCCAGCTATGAAATTAACAAAACATAGGAGAATGAAAAGCCTGGCTTTTCCTGTTTCCTTTTCCAATTCTACTATAAGCTAGACTCTTCTCTGAAGTTCAAAATTCCCAACTACTAAAACATCACCTATTTAATAACTTTCAAGAAAATGACTATAGTAAATAAAGTGGATCCTTTTAAAACACCATACAATATAAATTTCCAACAATAAAACCTCCTTAACTAGGGTGCACTGTGTGACAATCTGTGATTATTTCAGTTTTTTCACTAGAAATTTTTCCTTACTTTTCAGTAAAAGTCATTTAAAATTTTGGTAAAGTTTTATGGCAATTGTATGTAGCTGCTTTTTTAAAGACTCAATTATTTATATTTGTAAACTGTAAGTATCCTGGAGGTCATATCTAAGAGCGACTGCAAGCACATGGATCCCAACCAATAGCAGCAGCCCTAGGGAACAGGGCAGTAGAAGCACCCTGCAGATCTGGATGGGAGGAGAGGGTCTCGTCTTTCTCTCGGAGAGTGGACAGGGGTTTTGAACTACTGACCTGGGGTGAGCAGCCCAATGTGTAACCACCACACTACTAGGGGTGACATAGGTCAGTTTAAATTTCATTTAATAAAATACTGCTTTTTTTGGCATGGGATTTTCTGCTCAGAAATACAGTGGGACCTGTGTGTGCAAGAGGTGTGTCGTGGGTACGGTTCACATGGTGAAAACTGCCAGCAGCTAGGAAGAAGAAAGACTGTGAGGCTCTGAAACCCACACAGGGGTCCGCATTGACTCAATGGCAGTAGTTGCGTCTTTGGGTTGGTGTGAGCCAGCACTCACTGGGACTTGCCTTTCCTGGTCTCACAGGTTTCCCACAGTTGACCAGGTGCAGTCATCACTTTCCTATCATTACTTAGTTCAAAGTACATAGCACATTTTCCAACTCTGACAGGCTTCTGCCTTGCATGAATCCCAGCTTTCCCAAGTTTTACCAACATGGTTAGCATTTAAATTTAAAACAGACAGGTTAAACACATTTCCAAGTCTTACTTTATCTGTAATAAAAGACAAAACAGATTTATAAACCAAAAGAAACTAGTGGTCTGCTTTCCTTAAATATAACCTTTATCTCACATAGACACAGGTGAGAGTAGCATGGACAAAATTAGGAAAAGGTATAAATTGGATTCATTGAAGATATTTTTGCTGTCTTGCTAACATTATAAAGCTGCTGCAACAACTCAAAGAAAATTGCTTGAAAATCTTATTTTGACTCTATACAAACTTTATAAGTAGGACCATTTCTACTCAACATTATCACTACCCAGATGTTTTACACAATACAAATGAAGATGTATGGATTCTTAAAAAGAGCTTTCTGAATACCAAAGCAAACTTTTTTTTTCCATTTATCTGCTATATACTTTTATTCTTAAAAGTGGAACACAAAGTGTTCATGACTTTTCCACGCCTGAAGGAAGATAAACGACCTTCTGAAGAGGCTGGTTGTGGTGAAGCTATGACTAGCCAATCATAACTTCAGAATTCCTGTGTGACATCACAAGACCTCCCTAAAACACTTTCTCCCCCACTACTTCAATTGTTCCCAGAGACCTGGGAACAGTTAGAGAACTTCCAGCTCAACCTCCCGCAAGACTGGATACGACTCACAAAATACTGAGAATCATCACAGCAGCCAAGGTAAGAAAGAGATTTTACTAATTCGGATCATCTTACTTTATAAAATTCAAATTAACTGAACTAATTTTAAAAAGAGCTGATCGCATTTTATAAACTTTAGTTCAAAATGAAGATGATGGATAGGACAGAGGGCTTAATTTCTAAATACACACATATTCAGTAACAGGAAGAATGAGCATTTGTGGATTTTACCAACTTCAGAATCTAGATCACGTTTGTCTTTGATTTTGATACTTTGTCAGTTTAACTTCTACTTTCACTTTATTTTTCAAATGTAAACTTCTGCCAACATAAAAATTTCCCATTACATCTCCCTGTTTAGTGACAGTGGTGGTTTAATTTTTCCATGTGCAAACAAAGGTTTATATTGGTGTTTCTTACTCTGCTGAAAAAGTGCTGCTTACATCTGGAGTACAACCTCACGGAGGTGTGTGGTTGTTCATCAGCCAGCCTATCACCACGCCACATTCTACTTCCTTACAATGGGCATCTATCTAGGCATTGGATCTGCACTGGATACAGTGCAGTTTTAAAATCAACAATTAGAATTACTTTTTAAATGTGCTAGGAAGATTTGTGTCCCCTCAGTCTGGGCAACATTTTAAAAACACTTTTCAAACTCCAAGCTTCTACTAGAAACTTGAACATACCTCTACTAAAAACACATATGGAAAATTTTCAGAATAATCCATTATGTTTGTAATAAAGCTCTTTGGGCAATACAAATGCCTAAATGCTGCATTTGAGCTAAACTAAGTGTCTACTCTGCTCAGCAATGGATATAACTTTGTCAAGTGCCTGCCAGGGGATCTGCAGTTTCCCTTTCTAAGGGGCAAAAAGGGGAGCGCAGAGCAGATGAATGACGATGCTACGTTAAGACTTGTGTTGGGACCGTCCTCTGTCACAGTCCGAAAATGCATACATTATGTGAGTTTCTTCATTCCTGATTCCCAATACAGCCAATCTTTATTTCCTTATTTTCATGGAGATGCAAACATGAAACTTAGCTCGAGAATTCTCTGTTCCTGTATTAACTTTACTGCCCATTCGAACTGTATAGTTCTGTAGGCAGCTTTCATTAAGAGAAGCAAAATATTTCCACGTTTCCTCCCACTGATTCACTTCAGCTGTCTCTCAATACCTGTGTGCACCTATTTTCCCTTTGATATTTCCCTTTGATAACATCGTCGCTCAAGTTGTGTGCTTTCTGTGCATATTCTGCATGTTAGTCAAGTACCAATTTTCATTCTTAGATTTCCTATTGGGTGCCAAAAATTATGCTATCATATCTGATTATACTGTATCGTGCAGTGTTCCCACAGTAGATAATTCTAGGAAGAGCTAACATTTCTACAAAAGTCACTCTTAGCTGAGTCGTGTTTATAATGAACATGCCCTAATTACAGTGATTGTTCAAATTTCAGTGTCCTAGAGGCAGGCACTATCCTCCAACTCGTTCATTGCTGGTGTTACGAAGTGAAATGCAAGTACAGTCTTTGTTCATAAAGACTTTGGATTTAGAACTAAACATTAGTGTTTTTTAATAAGAGATAAAGTGAAAAAGGTGAAATATCTTTACATTGTAAAAACTGAGTTGTACAACTGTGAGAGAAGTGGAGTACTTGTTTGAAAGCGGTAAGTCTCATCAAGGTCTTCCAGGGCCTTCACCAAGTCTGTGGGCAAAAGGAACTAAAAGGCAATGAATTGCTGCATTAGTTTCATGAAGCATCTACATATTGCAAAGAAATTCAATATCTTAACTGCATCTTAAAGATTAAAGGGAAACAGTATCTTGTAAACACATTGCATTTGATTATATATTTATATTTTATTTCTTAGTCTCATTAGGTACTTGGTGATAGAAGGAAGTTCAGGAAACAAGTGAAAAATTAAGTACTTTACATGTAAACATTAGACTATTCCTCTAAATTATTGTTGCTAAATGAGTGATAAAAATATCCTTCTAGATTTAAGAAGAACAATGTTTTCAATGTGCTGGTGTATGCAACTATCTCTCCTGTCCTTTTATGTCTTCTCTCCCAGTCACTGCACCTCCACTTTACAATTTAGGAAGCACATGCAAAAAGGTGAACAGCCCAAGGTCATAGCACTGGGGAAGGAGAGCCATGGTGGGAGAGAGCAAACTGCATGCGTCTAAGCCACATCCTCCTCGCCACTCATCAGCACGGTTCAAAAACAAAGTGTGGCGTCCGCCAAGCTAAACACCGAGACTTCAGAGACTGCGACTGGCAAGCTAAATGGCAAACCTAGAGACTATAAACTTCTCTTTTAGTTTAAAATCACTCCATTTAAAGTTAACTTAGGCAGAGGCATTGTGCCCTGGCTGGCCTATATATATCATCTTCAATTTCTTTCATTATTGAACAATACACCATTGAGAGCAAAGTTCAATAAATGCACAAACTTTAAAACGCATACCCCACAGTCAAAATATAAGTTCTTTTTATTTTGTTTTACCATACCTTTGACCCACTTAGCTGCCAAGGCTAAATCTGCCTCAGAATTTTTTATAAAATGCACATTGAGTACTTTTCTCCAGTCCATACAATAAATATCCTTATCTTTCCTCAATGCTATTTCTGACTCCCTCACTCTACCATCTAAGTACCCAACCCCTTTGTCCTGGGGTGTTTGAACTGAAGAAGTTCGCTTTGTTATCCGTGCTGTGAAAACCATTAACTTATACCTAAATTGTGAATTAACACAGTGCTGGGCACAATGACAAAGGAGTAAAACTATCAGAAATGAAGGAAAACTGCCTTCTAAATTAAAGTCCTCAATCAGGTGTAATGCTGCCTCTCTTCCACAAACATCGCACCCACGTTCCCACCCAGCTGAATTGTGAAGCATCTATTACTAAACAAACGCATGGAAATGAGCACAGAGTGCCCCTGCCACCCAGCAGACTCAGAGTCAGCTGAGGCCCTCTAGTGCCTTTGTTACTGTATTCCACCCTCAGGGATTTCAAAAAGCAAAGGTTGACTGATTCACTCACACTGGGGTGCTGAGGAAGGGCATATTTATTACACAGAAGTCTTTTCCTTAACTTTCCCAATATCCCCTCCCTCATCTTCTTCTTGAAAACCAGCAAAACTGAAATCCAGCTCCCCCAGAGCTCAGAGGCTTATTTAGTGCAGATAAATTAACTTTAAGTCACCGTCTTCAGTATTTAAGAGAATAAACTGATAATGAAAACAAGCCCACAGATAAAATGGCAACAGCAATATGTCCATTTCGAAGAGAAAAAATATCAAAATCTGTTGGTTTGAATGAATTTTTCTCATCACGTGAGCTTAAAGTGAAAAAAAATTTCATTTGGGTTAACGTAAAATAACAAATATAGTTTTACATAATAGTCGAAGCTGCTTAAGGATTCTTTCAAATAGCCAGGCTGGACCAACAAAGCTCTGCCCTTAATTGCAAATAGAATTGCCAAGTTTAATATTGGGCAATCTCAAAAAGGAAATGGTTCTACAAGAGTGAATTTCAGATGCTAGTGAATTGATGACTAATCTAATGATAAACTTCTTTGACTTCACACATTTTTGAAAACACATTTTACAGATTAACTTCTGACTCATCTGTGGAAATGGCCAAGAAAGGTAGTGAGAAAGAAAACCTCCAAAAAACACTAATACAAATGAATTCTCTTTATTCAAGCACAATCTACAGAAAAGTCTAATCTTCTGAACCAGTGAAATATGAATAGACATGCCCTCAGTAAAAATTGGAAAATGGACTATTGCAGATGTAGTTAGATTTAAATTAAACATTATCATTTGTTTTCCCTTTTGACTCAGTATTAATTTGTTCTAGCTTCTATTCTGCTTCTCTTGGATTTAAGTTTTTCTGTGTTTTACTTTGCTGTCATTGTTGGGTTTTTTGTATGACTTTTTTATATGATACTAAGGAAAGATAAAATTCATAGGCACAGTTACTAGATTAATAGTCCTTTAGGTTTGGGGAGGCTGGGGGTAATGTGGAGCTAATGATAATAGTTAAGAGGATTTTTCAATGGTGTAAAACTGATTGTGGTAATGATCGCACAACTCTTTTTAATACATTATAACCACTGAAATGTAGAGTTCATGAATCATATGCCAAAAAATCCATTTTTTAAAAAAAGGAAAAGAACAGAAAAGGAAGAAAAGCAAAGTTAGACTCTCAAACACGAGGTGGTGTTAAAAAGAGCGTGGAAAAATAGAATGCAAAGGTAATGGAATTGTCCCATGAACCATTCACAGTCCCCTTGTGGTAGAGAAAAGGAGGCTCGGGGATTTGGTTACAGTAGAGAAGAGAGAGAGCTCATTTCTTCGTGGCACACATCCTTGTATCTTTTATACTAACTACTCCTCCATACAGAGCTTTGTCAAAGACAGTTTGAGGTATTGTATAAAAGAAGTTATTATGAACTTGGGTAAATCTGCTAAGCCTCATTTTCCTCATCTGTGAAAGGTATTTGAAAAGAATACTAGAGGTTCTCTGCCCAGCTATCAAATTCCATTATTCTGATTATGCCGCCAAATACAACACAATCTTTGATCATCAACAACTTTTTAAAAATGTTAAGAAAAATCTCTTATTCAACTCAGTTTATTTATTCAGATGTTACCAAGCATACGGCAGACACACGATGAAGACGCAGTCCCTTATATTCATAAATTAAAAAGTCCAGCTGGGGAAACAAACATGTACATTGAAATCACAGCACGGCTTTCTTTAAGTACCCTGATAACAGTTAACACTACATCTCTGGAGAAAATGAGCCCAGGGGGTCAGGTGCTGCCTAATAAGTAATGACGTATTTCATTGAAGAAGTGCTATTTCAACTGTGCCATCAGGATGAAGATGAACTAGAGTTGATCTGGATAATCACCAGCTTGGGGGCCATGGGGGGGGGCTATTCTAGTCAGTCAGAACAACATGTGTCCAGAACAGAATCATAAAAGGAAATGAAGTATTTATGGAAAGGTGACATGTTTCATGTGACTGAAGTACCACCACCCACTCAGCAGCATCAGGGCAGGAAGGAACTCTGCATGTGCTCCATGGCTAGCTCTCCTTTTCAGTGTTCCCTCCTGGTGAGTTTTATCTCAGCATATTTTTCTTATCAATTAGACCACTTGGACCATGGAAGTCTGGAGGCTTTTTTTTTTTTTAACCCCTGAAGTCTGGAGACTTTACAAAAATTTCAGTTCCAGAAAGAATTACCAGTGCTGACTACTCCTTTCATAACTATACACCTACTTCCCACTCATCAACAAGATTAACAGGATTAGGTTCCAGAGACCAGCTCATTAAGTGAAAATCAACACGATAGGAAAATAGGGGACAACCAGATGGGATCACAAGAATGGCATCATTGCTTAACTGCCAAGTTGCATAATTACAAACTGCCCAATTACACCATTACATAATAATCAAACCACTGAGAATCACGGCCCAGCCAAGTGGACACAACCATGACGGCCGACAGTCCTCTTACTTTACACCTTGGCATTCATTGGTGTTAGGCAAATGCAGTTAATACATAAAATAGGTCAATATTTTGCCACTATCATAAATATATGAAACATCAGACAGTTACTGAGACATTATTATATGGCCTCATCAAATATATAAAGAAATAAACTACCTTTCTACAGTTTCTCAATCGTACAAATTCACTATGCTCTAAGTAAACATGAGTAGAAAGAGGTACATTTTCTTCAAAAAAAAAAGACCCCTTTGTTTTTTATATTATTTTTAGCTGAAGAATTTAAACAGAAGTATTTAGAGGACCAGACCAAGTTTGAGCTGCTGTTTTCTGAAGACAACGTGCTATTTAAAAAAAAAAAAAAAAAAAAAAGAGCTATCTTCAGGATGCCAAACTAAGTAAACTTGCAAATTGCCACTTGTGGACAAATACAGAAAAGAGCCCACAACACAGGGAATTCAGAATAGATAAACCTCTTAGGAACAAAAAGGAGAGTTGAGGTATCAAGAGGATCAGGGGAGGGTGGGTGGAGAAAGGGGTTATCGATCCCAAGGATCAACTAGAACCTCTTCTCAGGGGGATGAACAATGGAAAAGTGGGTGAGGGGCAATGAAGGATCAAGTAAGATATGAAAATAATAATCTATAACTTATCAAGGATATGAGAAGGAGGGCAGACGGGGAGGGGGAGGTAATGGAGAACTGATATTAGGAACTCAAATGAGAAGAGAATGCTTTGAAAATGATAATGGTGGCATATGTGCAAATGTGCTTGACACACTGGATGAATGTATGTATTGTGATAAGAGATATAAGAGCCCCCTAATAAAAGTATTTAATAATAAAAAGTATCATTGAACATTAGCAAACATGTAATGTCTACCATTATGTCCAAAACTCAAGATACCAAAATGAAAAAATATGTTCAATTCATTATTTGTGTTGGCAATTGAGAAATAAAATAGACCAATATCGGTATTTCTCAAATTACAGAACTTTTGTACCTTATTATTAAAAATTTAAATTATTAGTCTGTTTCAGAAACAAATGAAAGTTCTTTTATCTTATCAATGAATACTTGATCTTAAGCTCTGGAATTATAAAAAAGATGTTGAAAAACTAAGGCTATTTTTGCTACCAGATGGTAAGAACTATGATTCCTGATTTTGTTTCAATAATCAAAGTGTCCTCCAATAAATTTTAATATTAAGCCATTAAAAAAAGTATGCCAGAAAAAAAAAACAAATATTGTTAGTTTCTTAAGAGACTGAGGTTAGCTCTAAGTTGGCTGGTCTGGAATTCTCTAATAGAAAGAAGAAGGTCAGAGTCCCCAGCCAATTGAAAAGCCGGGTCTACATACAATGCTAACTAGCTTGGATGTAAGAAAGAGCACCAAGATGAAGTACTACTCACCATATATAGAACACAATTTCTCTGTAAAATGAAATGCCAATGACTATTTGGTTGTGAGATATATGTACATGTGTGGAAATACACATCTATGCACATACACAATGCATACACTCTTATGTTCCCTTTTCCCATTCTTTCAGCACTATCCCTCCCTGTTCCTTAGCATTAGTCTGCCTCTCTCAGGCAGGAATTGGACTGTCAGTGTGGTGTGAGTGTTCATGTGAGACTAGGCTAGGGAAAAAGGGAAGCCACAATCCCTGGCAGCTGGAACAAGGTCATCATGCCTTGACTAACAATGGAACATCATCACTAAATGATGTCAACAGCCATTAGCTCTAAGATGTTATTTACAATTAAGTTTTCCTCCATCGCTAACTTTTCTAATTCCAAGCTAGTTAGCATTGGCTATAAACCAGGTTTTCAATTGGCTTGAGACTCTGTCCACCTTCTTAGTATCAGAGTTTTGGACCAGCCAATTTCTATCAAACCTCAGTCTCTTAAAGGATTAACAATAAAATCTGACTGACAACAAAATATCCCCAAATGTTTAATAGTCATTATACTTAGGCGGTTACTTTACATTATTTTTAATCTATAAGTTTTCTATAAAGACATGTTACTTGTTTTAAGTTTATGTCTTGTTCTGTTTGATTAATTAACAAAACTTAGGTGCTGTGAAAGCAAAAGCTTGTGAGAATTCTGAAAAAAGACAAGATGAAAGCCACTCCCCCTAAGCACAGGCCACCATATGTAGAAATTGCCTGTGGAATAGTGAGAGGATGACAGCTCATTACTGAGCCTTCTGAGTTGGATATTCTTCAAGTTAATATCAAGCCATTCTAAAATTTCATGAAAAATACCAATCTATTAAAGCTATTGTATCATAAACAGGGAGACCACAATTAACTTTAATCTGCACTTCTGATACACATTTCTGATTTTAACTTTTATTTGAGATCTAAATCAACTTCCTGGATAGTAATTCTTAACGTGTATCTTCTATGCTAGTTTCTCTGGCGCTATCTATTAATATACTAACCAGCATTTACATTCACAAGCAGGCCTACAGAAACTACACATAAGAATGTCTGTCCATGGGAAGAAACCAGACCAGGTTTTACTCCACACCAAATTACACTTCCAGTCAATTTCAGGAGGGAAGGCAAAGACTAAAGTCACTATACTTCAATTACACCATCCTCAACTACAGCAAGAGCAGAAGGCAGGTTCCAAGAGGGACAGAGAAAAAGAATACAGAAACATTTGATGCTATATAGACAAATTATTTTGAAGGTTAATTCATCTTGAATTAATACAAAATTGTGTTTTACATGCTCAGTGACTAGATTGCACATGTGATTGTCACCAGTTGACTTTTTATATTCTAGGCTTCCCAGAAACGCCAGCAATCTCTCATTTGACAGTGAGGTTGGCTTTCCCTTGACCTTCAGACTCCCGGCCTTCCAGAGTCATGGAGAAAGTCCAATACCTCACTCGCTCTGCTATAAGAAGAGCTTCAACCATTGAAATGCCTCAACAAGCACGTCAAAATTTCCAGAACCTATTTATCAACTTCTGTCTCATCTTAATATGTCTCCTGCTGATCTGCATTATTGTGATGCTTCTCTGAAGTTTCATCGCAACCTCCAGCCTGCCTTCACCACCTCAGCTTTCAGTCGGTCATCCCATGAAGAGGGGAAAACAGTACTGTGTAACTGACCGCTTTCTGCATAGAAGAATTTCTTTGTGAGGAGGTCAAGAGTCAGACCAAAACAAATTGCCGGAAAATGTATCCACCTGCTGGATCTCATAAATGTGATCAAGTACTTTGATTGCAAAAATTAATTTTAAAATGACTATTATGTAACTGTGCAGAATGTCACAATTTATATCCTTGCCACGACTTGTAAGGTTCTACCCTAAATCTTTTCTGAGGATAGAGTAAGCACTGAATTTTAAAACTACACTGCTATCACAAGTTCACTTCAGATATTTTGTTTTTACTTCACTGCCTGGAATATACAAAAATCATACTTTGTAGTAAAACCGCCTTTGATAATTAATAGTAATTTTTCAATCTTCAACAAAGGCCAAAATAGTAATATAAATAGTCTCATTATTCAGAATAGCCTTTAGTACTTCCATTCTAAAATAGAAAATGTATTATTTACCTATACCACCACTAATACTTTAAAATTTTGTAAGAATCAAGTAGGAAAAAATGGATGTACTTTTACATAAATAAAATTCGCCTGGAATAATTTTTCAAAGAAGTAGAGAATGATAGTACACGTAGGTGAGCTATAAATCTGTTCTCTAGATTTTATAATCAACAAATGTGAACTGGTAGTAATTTAATATCTAAAGTTTGATTAGCCATAATTACTAATAAGATAATAGAATGTAAGCCTCGTTTAAGGCACTGCAGTTGATTATCTGAGCTACTGTATATAACTTGCCATGAAACCTTGGAATTTAAGAATTATGCTATAGCTTGTCATCTATACCAACTTCAGTATAGGAAGAGAAAAGAAAAAAGACTTTCGATGACAGAAAAAAATCTACTAACTTCAAGCATCAAAAAGGTGGCTTTTTTTTTTTTTTGTATTCTCACTCAAGTTATTAACGAATTATTTGAGTAGATTTTTAAAGTGATCTTTTTTGGCCCACGTGCGGTTTATCGTGCAAGGGCCTGGCCGTGCGCTGGGTAAGCTCTCACCTGCTCCTGAAAGGTGGGTTTCTAACAAGCCCTGAGAAAAATGTGGCAGCCTGCTTCCCTGGGCCTACAGTCCTGGGAACCCTGGAAGGCAGCTCTACTCAGCCCCACAGTGTCACTATGCGTCAAAGCCCACTCAACAACAGTGGGTTTGTTTTTGAGGACGGTTGATAAAACAGCTATTTTCCTAAGCTACTAACTAGATGATAAATACTTACCTAAACATTTATCTGAAAGACAGTAATATAGTATCAAATGAAAAAGCTGTTGTCACATCCCAGTCTGGGAGATTGCAATTGTATCATTACTTCTCAGATACCTTGCTTTGTTCTATTTAAAAAGATAGCTTCTTCCCTCTAAATTATATTGTCTTAGTTATCTAGTACTGATATAACCAAAATGCCCTAAATGAATGGGTTTAATGAACATAAATATGTACTTTTAGAAACACCTACCTATTTCATAGGCTAGTCTGTTGACTTAATTTTGACTGAATAATCCAAATCTGTCTTTTCTTGCTGGGTACCTACGTTTCCAAATTCCTGTTGCATCTTTTTAAAACAACGCACCACAACTAATAAAATGAGCATTAAATAAAAATTGGTCTTGGAAGAATGTATTCAGCATTATTAAGCAGTTGACTCCGTTTAAAATTAAGACTAAACCTGTTGACAACTATAATCTAACAATCTTTCATTTCAGTTCAAAACATGTTATAAACAGTATCATTTGGGGCTAAGCCCCGGTGGCGTAGTGGCTCCACAGGAGCAATGGCTGGGCCTCCTACTCCCACCACCAGAGGGGAGTGATGCCAAAAAAACAAAAATACAAAACAAAAAAATATATATCATTCAACAAAGGAGTGGATAATGTATGATTTATTGTTGTTTCCTAAAATGTGGTTACTGAAACAATGGAAATGTCAATTCTGTCTTGGTTTCTAAGGAAGTGTTGCTTACTAGATACTGATGAAAGTACTGCTCTTAAATTTCCTGAGGCCAAGAGATGTTCTCTAGATGGAAAGCACCTTGATCTTTGCTCATTAATGTAAAGAAAGAGGGAAACAGGTTGCTTGCAGGTTTTTTGTTGGTGGTGGTGGTTTTCAAGCAAAACCTCCTGGTAATTAACAAACCACTAACAAAGCCTGGAAAGCTTACAAATAATAAGTCACTTTACTAGCAATTGCCCAAGGAGGGAAAAATGTCACTTAGTTCTGTAGCAGATATATTGACCTTCAAAATAAGTGGGAAATGTGAAATAGCTTCCTTTTTTTAAATTTCACTGTTCATTACAACATCTATCCAAACTATTACTAGCTGTGAAATTATGGGTCTTTTCTCAGAAAAAGAAATAAATATTTTGGGTTTTTTTTTTGTTGTCTGGTAGGAATTACAACTTTCTGTTTTGAGGAATATAGAATACTATTACCCAGACTATGGTATAGAACGAAAGCCATTCTTTAAATGGGACTGATGTGTTAAGAGTTAAAATAATACAAGTATTTTAAAAATTTTAAATATCAAACGCTCAAATAATTTCTATTCTAGAATAAATTCTAATCTTAATTTAAAGTATAGTAAAAACATTTTTCATGCGTTCGTTGTGGCCTTTTATACTTTACTTGGTTAAAAAAAGGAACGTTGTTAATCCAAGTTAACAGTATCATTCATGAAAATACATGTTCTTGAGCACAATGGAATTCTGTAATACTCATTTATTAATGTGACTATATCAAAATCTAATTATAAAATATAATTATAAGAAGTTTTGAATGCATGTTGTTTTTGGTTCTCCCCAAATAAAATTAAATATTCCTCATACGGACACAAGGGGGCAGACTACACAATACAATGAATTTGTTATTAACTAAAAATTAACTTATCCTCAATTGTTTTGGTGTTTGCTGGCAAAATGAGAAAAGAGTAAATACTCAAGAAAGATAGTTTTCTTTGGGGGGGGCAGCACATCACTGAAAAGATAGTTTTCTATTAAGTAACAACACACTTCAAAAAGTCTAAAACTTACAGGAGGGGTGGGGAAAAAAAGTCTAAAACTTCATGCTAATAGTAGGTTAAAACAAGAGTGGGCATGCTATAAAGAGGAAAACATGAACGAAACATTCCCAGGCTGAGCCCCGGTGGCGTAGTGGTTGTGTGCGGGACTGCAGCCCACTGGGATGGAGGTTCGATTCCAGCTCCATGGAGCAAAGGCTGGGCCTCCTACTCCCACCACCTGAGGGCAGTGATGCTCCGCCCCCCAAAAAAAACAAAACAAAGAAACATTTCCTTTACTTATTAAAATGTGCAGACAGAAATAAATATGACTGTGCCATTCTACCCCGTCCTACTTACTGTGAGTGTCCTGGGACCCACCTGGCCCACGGTGTCAGACGCTCAGCCCACACAGACAACTAAGGCAAATGGCACCCAGCAATACGGCAAGTGAAGCGTTTCTTTTTAGATGATTTAACAGAATATTTACAATAGCCCCCCAACTCATAAATGAGAAATTTTCCATTTTTATTTCATGCCAGATTAAAAACTCGGCTAATTTTAAGTCATTTTATAAAGCTTCTGATTTTTTATTTACCTAAGAAAAATTTCCAAAGAAATACACTATGCTAAAATTACTAGATGCCAAGGCTCACTATGACTTAAAGGCATGAAGTTGATCTTCCTCTTTCAAATGAATGCAACTCAGTTGTACAAACATCCAAGGGATAAGAAAAGTATGAGAAAGGTGGATATATAAACAAATGATGTCAAGAAAGAGCCCACTTTTTCACTCCTGTCTGGCTGGAATCTCCATGTGGGTTTCATGGGAAGCCAGTGGTACTGACTGTTGCGCATGCACCTTCTCAAGAAAAAAATAATAATAATACACAAAGGACTGGTACAGGGAACATATAGACAGGGATGTCCACACAAATACCACCCGCCAAAAAAAAAACAACTTTACTATATTTTGTTTGTTGCTGCAGTCCTCCCCCAGACAGTGTCAAAAGTGGGAGAGACGGCAGAGAAAAGCGTGAGATGAAACACGTAAAAGTAAGGCATAGATAGGTAGCTTCCCTTTGCACAGAAAAATGCTTGAGAATAACTGGCATAGCAGCTGACTTAGCAGGAAACCATGAAAAGTAAGGAATGTCATTGATGCAAAACTGAGAACCTGCTTCCATAATAATTCTGGACTGAATCCTATGAAGCAAAACATCCATGTTTTAGCAGTCACCTATTCCAGGGAGAAATGAGGAACCAAAACAACACTGTTACCACCAGAACGCTTCTGACTCAGTAAGACAACAGCTACAAAGTTCTATGGAAATCTACAGTGATATTTTCACTTTCAGCCAAACTCCTTTCTTGATTGCAAAAGAGCTGCGGCGTATCATGAGAGGTTAGCAGTTGTGTTTGAAAATGACACACATCTCAGTTAGATGGGCTGATCCTTCTTAGAGCTGAGTCCTTTGTGTAAAACTCAAGACTAAGGGAAATGAATGTTTTACAAAGATATTTAAGAAACAGGCAATGTAAGTGTTAAGTAGAGCTACTACTTAATATTTCATAAATTGTTCATTGTTGATCCTGAGGAGAATTAGAAAGGAAACTGCCCTTTAAATGTTGCAACTGTAGAGTACAGTTTTCTTTTGTTGGTTTCATTGTTCTTTTCCTGAACTCAGAGTTCCATCAAATGGCCAATTCACAGGAAACAGAACCAAAAGTTGAGTCTGCCATGAACATGCACATCTGTCCCTTCCTCTACCATGCACTGGGAAGATTTAAAAAATAAGTGTGCTTCAGAATACTGGACATCCCCAACCTCTTTATCTGATTCTCTAGGATTGATTTATGGTGTGAGAAAACTCTGTTTACAAGCAGAATGAGAATATTCAAATTAGTACTGAAACAAAACTCACTGCCAATAAATCAGTGCTAACTCGATAGGACTGTTCCTGTGAGTCCAGGCACGGAGAGGCCCTAAAACATGGCATAAATAATCTGTCAAACATAAAGAAAACACACAGAGAAAACAATCAGATGTCTGGAACTTTCTTAGACATGTTTGTGCCTCAAAAGATTTCACCACAAGAAGAAAAAGAAAATCCACACACTGAGAAAAGAATTTTGGCAATTTGAGGACTAATCTCTAAATTTTATAAAATCTTTTGTAAAATTTTTTGTTGGTTTCATTATTCTTTTCCTGAACTCAGAGTTCCATTACAAAAAATTTTACTAAATCTCTAAAATTTACAAAACTTCAACACCTCAACAAGACAATCAATCTAATTAAAAAGTGAGCAGAAGGCATGAGCAGTCACTTCATCAGTCTATAGTCAGGTTACCAATAAACACAATGAAGAAATGCTTTGGTAATTAACAATGCGATATTTTCTCACCCAGCATTAAGGATAAAAATGAAGAAGAAAAGGAAGTAAGGAAACAAACAAATGGTGGGGAGGAGGTTAAGAAACTAGAACCCTCTGCTGGGAAGACTGTAAAATGGTATGACCACTGTAAAAATAAACAGAATAGCACTTCCTTGAAATGTTGGAAATAGAAGTATCCTATGACTCAGCAATCCTTCTACTTGATACATATCCTAGAGAAATAAGAGTCATGACATGAATAGAGATACACACACCCAAGTTTATCACAGCATCATTTACAATCGCAAAAGATGGATACGACCTCAAAGCTCATCAGTGGAAGAATGAATAGACAAACTTTGGTGAATTTGTGGAACACTTCAAAACATGCATGAACTTGGTGGATGGTGCTTTTAAAGTTAAGTCAATGACAAAAAGGACAAAAATATTGTTTAAGTCTACTATTTTTTTAAAGTCAAGGAAGGATTTTCATCCGAAAAGAAACGTTCTTTGATGGTACTCAAGGCAAGAGGGCGGTGGGGAAGGGGTAAGTCACAGGCTAGGGAGGCAACACACAACAAGAGGGAGGCTGGCATAAAAATGATAGAGGCAGGGAAAGGCACTAGGAGGCTAACAAGTGTTAAAGACAGAGAGACAGCTACTATTCTACACAGAACCATTCAAGTGTGGTAGTCTGTGCTTCGATGGACATACAGATTGAACGGGTATGGGGTGGAGTGGGACTAGACCCACAAATACACATGTAGGCTTATCAAAGGATATGTGTATTTATCTTTAAATACATCCACAAATGTGGTGAAGCATATGGGGCCCAAAGTTATAAAAACTTATCAGATATAACCAAACACATTGGCAGCGGGAGTCAAGAGGTTGGAGGGACGGGGGGGGGGGGGGGGGGGGGGGGGGGGGGGGGGGGGGGGGGGGGGGGGGGGGGGGGGGGGGGGGGGGGGGGGGGCGTGGAGACGGAGTGCGGCGGCAGTGCATTTTACCCAGACAGGACTAAAGTCTCAGGGAACACCAAGATCAAGTGTCACAACATAGTTCACTGAAATGATGCTTCTCCATCCTATTAAGACCCCCTATGAGGGGGTCTTAAAAGCTCCTGAGCAGCCATCTAAGACATCCAGAGGAAAGAAGAGGGGGGTGTAAACTGAGAGAGAGCTGGAAACAATTAGTCCACAGGTAGGATGGGCCACACAAACAGCAGTGTCCACAAGCCTGATGCAAGAAGAACCAGGTGATGACTGGCTATCACTACCAACTGTCCTTAAAATGGACATAGTTGGAGGTTCTGGAACGAGTGGGAGGAAAACTGTGGAGTGAAAGTGGTCTAAGAGAGGCTAGTGGAACCCTCAAAATTATGACCACTTCAGGTCTGAAACAGAGCTCACCCCCGCAAGTGAATTATGAACCACTAAGATCAAAAGGGCAACCCTGACCAAAAGCAATACTCAGAGAGGTAGGAGAGGCGGCGGCAAGCAGAGGAGGGAGGACAGGGTGTGAGCAGGAGACCTGAGGGCACACTGGGGACTGCAGTGAGGAGCTGAAATCAACTGTGTTCCATCTGTGAAATGTACCACTTAGGATTTGCTCAGTACGCCTTCAAGTAATTCACAAAAAGAGTTTTTAAAAAATAAACTAGGAAATGAACTTTTAAAAAAGCATTTTCGAATTACGAAAAAAATCCAGATTTATGACAGTCATTACTAGCCCTCTTAGAAGATACACTCTTTGCCTATCAGATGACCATGTTTTCTTTAAATGGATAACCAAAAGAGCTTGACCCTGCTTTTTCTTTAAAATGAGCTCATCTTTCATCGTGACACAGAGCAGCCATGATGAAAACTTTACCACTGACTGTAACTTCACCTTTTCGACTTATAGATGAGGAGACTGAGGCCACAGGAAGTACACAGCAGGCTGTGGTCCGAGGAGACCAGGAACACTATGTGGCACTTTATACTCCTATGCTATTCTTTCTAGTGTGTCACGATAGCTTGGTGGTTGGTTGGTTTATTGTGACCAACAAATTAAGGTGGGGGCAAACGAGTTCAGTATAAGATTTGAAGTTCTTCAAGTTAATCAATCTCAAATCCTTGTAAGATTTTTTTTTATTAATTCAATACCTTTCACATTTTCAGCATCTGTGTTTATTAACTTGGAGAGGAAAGGAACTGCGAGAGGCTTGTGACTCACATCCAAGCTGTGGCATACTCATCATATCCACTAGAGGGAAGCAAGCACTAGATTTTGATCCTTACCTGCATTGGCGGTTCACTCCCTGGTCTAAACTCTTCCATTTGCTGCTGTTGCCAAGGAGCTAAACTGTAGGAGTCCTCTGTAGCTCTACATTCCAAAGGATTTGTCCGCAACTGCTCGGTAAGCCACATTTGCGTCCTCACAGAAGGCTGAATGGGAACCCCACCTACTGCCTGTTGACCAAGTATTAAATATTTTGGAGGGTCAAAAGCCCCTGAAGTTGTCATAATGGGCTTGCTTTCAGGTAAGGCACTGTAGGTCATATCTAAAGTCTGCCTCCTAAGTGTGGAGGGAAAGGCTCTAAAATCCTCTTTGCTACAGCTGTCATACTTATATTTACAGTCGATAGTCGATGACCGTTTTTTATTGATTTCCTTGTCCTCCAGTGTAAGCATTTCCATGCTATCATGGAAGCTAGTAGGTCCAAGTGTCCTGACTTGCGATGATGAAGGCTTGCTCCTCCCTGTCTTTTCGAAGCCATTCTGAGACTCTTCTGTGTGCGCCATGCCATGCTGGCTGCAGTGAACGGGGGCAGTGAGTTTGGATAAGGATGACCATTTCCGGATGGGCCGGATATCCTTCATGTCTAGTGAAGAGTCCTGCTCCTCCCTACAGTGACTCCCCAGGGTCTGCACGAGGCTTTTGCTCCATTTTGAGCCATCGGGTATCGAAGAGTCCCTGAGTCGGGAAACAGAAGGGCTGGAGTTTGACGGCATCACATGGGCAGTGGGAAGGGTAACCAAGGACCGACTCGGCTTAAATGATAACGTGCCACTTGAGGTTGAGTGATCTAGAAAGAAAAGAGATTAAAAATCAATTTCAGCTAATGGAAATGGGGGAAGAATAAAGAAACTGGGTCAAATGAATAATTCCAAAACAAAGAATATGATTTCCCAACACAAGTTTTTAGACAAGCCTTCTCAAGTGAGATTTAAAAACCATCGTTAATCCCTTCATATATTACAAATATGTCAAACATTGTCAACTATTATTTTCCAAATATGGATACACAAATCTATGTCCATTATTATCTCTTTACAGATGAAAAAAATGCTCAGAAAAGCAGCTTACATTTCAGGGAAAATGTGCCTCCCTGAATGAAAGCCTTACTTAGCTTTCAAGGCTCAGATACAACTCTATCAGCAAAGAGTATTTTTAAGTCTTTCTGGAATTGTGGAAATCTCTGTCTATTCCGCATATTTTCAACACCTCACCAAATGCTCTTTCAAAACAGAAATATGAATAAAAGTGTACTTGCAGTCATGAAGAAGGGGGCAGGGTTCTAGCAAAATATTTATGCAAACAGAATGATTCCTATAGTCCCACTCTCAGATCTTGATGCCATTAATAGCACAATCACTAACCTAGAACTCTTGGACTCTGTTGTCTCCCTTTCTCTACATATGCATTAAATCACCAGTTGTAAAACTTTCAAAATCACGACACAGTCCTGATGTCCTAAGGTCAGCGAATCATACTCTACAGAAAGCATTAGTTTCAGCTAGCTAAAGGGGTGTTCAAATGATAAACAAGGGTCTCTATGCTCAATAAACTAAGCAACAATTAACACAGTATCATTAAATATATATTAAAATCAAAGATTGCAATATGAAGTGAGCCAATCTAGAACTGTGAAGACAATTGGAGAAAGGAGGAGAGTGGTAAAGGTAACGTTCACATTTTATTGCATATCCCTTTAACAAAATTTGACTTTTGAAGACATACATAGATGTAACTTGTATGTTTTTAATGTATTTTAAATGAACTAAGTAATGTAGGGGGGTGTTCATAAAGCCCTGAGAAAATTCAGAAGAAAAAAAGGCAAATGGAATACTTCCAAACCAAACCATCGAATTGCTATTAGTGATTGCAGAGAATTTACTCGCCTGGAGATGAAAAGGGAAAAAGCATTACCGATAGAATGTAAAAGTATGATGGAGGATATTTAGCACATCCATGGCTGCTTAAAAGCTTTTGCAGATTCTTTTTATACTCAGGAAATTTTCCACATTATGACTCCAACTTCCTAAAATAAATTTCAGATCTCAAATTCCCAGTGTACTTTGCAATGACAATGCAGAAACATATATACAGATTTTGTTTTGGAAGTGAGTCATATGAGAAAAACAGGCTCTATGTGGAGCACTTTTTTTTTTTTTTTTTTTGGCTAATTAAGCATCCCACAGACGACAGCAGCAGTGGAGCCCCTTAGTGGCTGAGAACTCCAGGTCCTAGCCAAGAAACAGCAGCTGTGGGGCGCACTAGCGGTTTCCTCCACTGCTTGGTGGGGCAGAAAAATGGCAACCTTCTGATGTGATTTAATGCAAATTGTTTGGAAACTTACCCTTAAGTCTAGCTCTCTAGCTCCCCCCAAAATTCTGTGCACTATCAAATATTCCTAAATTTCTCATCAGCATAATCATCCAGTAGGCTTCCTGTGCTTCTTAAAGGACCTGCACTGATCCGAGCATGAAGCCAGGAAAATGTGTAGCCTAAAGAGTAAAAATAGACTATTCTATTTATCTGCAACTTGACAAGTGTCAAGAAACGTTGCCCAAGGTAATTTTTGGATGGTAGGGATGAAACACAATCATAAAAATCCTGAACTGCCCTATTAAGGGAAAAAGTGCCTTCATTCTGCAAGAAACATGCTATCACTGAACATGTGCACCCGGAGGAGTGAGTGACATGACCCAGGTGTACGCACAGCGGTTCTTTGTTGAGGGAGGTTTAAAGCAAAGACATGGGAAAGAAAGAATGATGAAGAGACTATTATGCTCATCAGTAAAACTCAGTAACAGAGAACTGGGTAGTTCACTGAGGTTTAATTCTAAATAGATAATAAATAGAAATAAAACAACAGCCTTAAAAATCTACAAGTAATACCTATGGCAGCATGTATATTAATCCAAGGCTTTTCAAATAGCTATATTATGAATTAGTACTAAAAATAATTTCATGTTAAGTTTGAAGTTTGTGGTTTTACATTTAAAAATTGAAAGAAAACAATGTACAGGGTAGAGGATAGGAGAACTTGCAACATGGGGAATCCAGGACAGATAAACCCTCCAGGACCGATAATGGGAAAAGCCAGACTTGGAAGGGAAGGGATGAGGGTTAGGGAAGGAAGGGGGAAGCGAATCCCAATAATCGACACATAACCCCCTCCAAGGGGGATGACAATAGAGACAGTGGTCAGTATAAGACGTGAAAAAAATAATAATTTATAAATTATCAAGGGTACATAATGGAGGGAGAGGAGGGGGAGAATGAGGAGCTGATTGCAAGGGTTGAAGTAAAAAGAAAATGTTTTAAAAATGATGGCAACGTATGTACAGATGTGCCTGACACAATGAATATCTATGTGGATTGTGATAAGAACTGTAAGAGACCCCAATAAAATTTTAAAAAGGCTACAGTTTTGAATGCAGCCTTTCTAATTCTAATTATTTGTGTTCAAACAAATCATATACTCTCCTTGCCTTGCGTTAACTCATCCATGAAGAAGACAATGACGAGAATGAAACGGCATAAGAACTGAGGAGAATTTCTAGCACAAACCTAAGGCAATTATTTTTATACCTTTTCAAAAGCAAAAAGTAAAATGTGTCTTCAATATAAATCACAATGATAAATAACCATATATATAAAGCACTCCAAAGTCAACCAAATTTTTTTTGTTTTGTTTTGTTTTTTTCAAAATTTTTAAAGAAACAAGAAAGTTTGTTCACTGAAGAAAGGAAATATACTTTTTTAAAAAACATTAACTCTAATAGGAAAAGTACAAAAAGGCAATCATTACACATATGTATATAATTTCACACATATATCATATTCACATTAGGATATGTCATATTCACAAAATAGGTAGATCATTGATAACTTATTTAAAAATGGAAATGCAGACAGCTATAATCTCTGAAAGAAGGCCAATGCTTGTCTAATTATTTTAAAATGTAAGCATATCCATGCATACAGTCTTTATGCACACCTCTATCAGATACACGCATATTCATGAGCAGAGGTTAGCCTGGAAGTTTTGTGCACACAACACTGTGAGTAAACAAAGGCAACCCCTGCAGAGAATAAAGAAGGGGAAAGGGAAAGATATTTTGATATTTCACAGTATGCAACGTCTTTTTTATTTTCAAAAAACATAGTTGCATCATTTGGTCAAACCTCTGTGAAGGGGTTTTTGTTCTTTTGTGACTTCAAAGTCTGAAACACATCAAATGGAAAGCATTGTTACTAGAGCACAGTGATACATCAGATGATGGCATCGCTTTCTGTGTCACATCTCAAACCTCGAGACCTCGTCACCAGTCTCGGCTGCTGTTTGCATCTGATGACGCGACACCTTCCTGGTTATTTTCCAAGCTCAACAGTTCCCTCTGGGACAGAAAAATAACACACAGTGATGAACAGCAATTCCACCTTAGCCTAGCGATGAGCCTGCAACTCTGAGATCAACTGACATAGTGTGTGTAGCATACTACCCTGCATAAAGAATTTACTTATAAAAGCCACTTGGTTGCGTTCTCAAGAATAAATGAGGGTCCCAAATAATGTTACTTTTAAAAACTACATATACTTGTGTATAAGCTGAATTTGGCAGCATATTTTTATGCAGCTTTTGTGATAAAATTAAGTGCCTTGGCTGATATTCGGGTTGGTTTATACTTGAGTATATATGGTAATTCTGCTGTTCCATTCACTGAAGCATCATTCCATCCATCTTGCTTCAGTAACTCAAATTCAAACTCTAGCACCTAAGTTTTAGTGTAGAATTTAATTTACTGGGACATTAAACATTGTCACAAATTCGCTACTGACAAAACTAAAATGTACTCTATTTACATATATAACATGAATTATTTAACAAGAAATTAAATATTTGATGGTATGAGTACCTAGAAAAATAATCTACACTATCTTGGTCAGAAAAAAGTTTGGACAGTGTTGTTTTTAACACTTTTTAAATCTCATTTTACCCTAACAAAGCACTGTTAATTAGCAGTAAAGGTGATGTAATTCCTAAAGTGCTTCTTTCCTAATGCTAGCCACAAATCATAAATGCAACTTATCACAATGGCATCTGGATCCCATCCAATGCACAGCAGTGAAATCTGAAACCAGCAGAGGGCAGGCCTTTTAAAAACCAGCAGACAGGGTTTATCACACTCACAGAAGCCTCAGAAGAGCTAATGGCTTCAGATGGATTTCAGCTTAAGGGCAGAATAAAAGATTAGGACACTGTAACCTAATCATGCAAGTGGATGATATTTAAGATAGCTCATTGTGAATTTGAACAAATTCTCATCCATCTGCCTCACTTTCTAATTATTTTTATCTAACAGCAGGAGAATAAATTGATTCTATAATTTTAGATATAGTCTCTCCTTCTATGTCCTCCTTCCCATAATAAAAATGAATAGAAATGTTAAGACCATACCTATGAGAGCTAGC
>PVJH01019542.1:26015-42631 GCA_004026705.1 Nesogale talazaci
TGCTTGCTAACATATCTAAGAAGTGGCGCTGTACACAAAAAAACTGTAGCCATTCTATTTCTGATTCTGAGTTCTTTTTGATCTTCCCTAATAAAGCCATATAATTTTGAATTTTGTTTATGAGTTCTATGTGGCCACTGTGATGGATTATCAAATCCAGAAGTGATATAAAGTCCTGGGGGGGGGGGGCATTTGGTGTCAGAGTTAGGTAAAGAACTGTAGAAGGTAGAGGCATGTGAGAAGTTGTATTCTCCTTCCCCCTTGTGTAGCTAACAGAAATCAGACAAGGTTTGAAAGTCATTTTCTCAATTACAATCAAGCCAACTGGGGGGGGGGGGGATGTTGTTACCAGGTACCCTCCAGTTGGTGTTAACTTAAGCTACATGAAATATCACAGAAGTACAACATTTCCAGGTCCTGTGCACTTCTCATAAGGGTTCTTATGTTTCAGCACATTGTTGCAGTCACTGTGTCAATACATCTTGTCTTCTCACTGTCCCTCTAGCCCACTATTTTACTGAGCATGATGTCTTTTCCAGGGACAGGGCTCTCTTGACAATATGTCCAAAGTATGAGTGAAAGTCTCGCCATCTCTGGCGGCCATGTACTTCATGTCAATTTCATGATTGGGATGTAGGGGTGGAGTCTAGCCAGTCAATCTGGAGAGAGCCAATGAGACCTTGTGTGGGCAATGGCTTTCTCCTGAGAATTCTGGGAAATCTGGCCATATTTCCCTCTTGGAGATGAGAGACTTTCAACTCAGTCCCTTGGAGCCACTCTACTGACAAGATACAAGACTCATTCACTGGGAGACATTGCAGCTGAGGAGACACATGGCAGCATGTTCATGGACCCTGAGCCCTGATAACTGGAGGAGCCGCAGGGAGACCCCTGCCAGCACTGAGATGCTTCTACCACCACTGGATACATGAGACTCTGCATCCATTAGCCTATGATTGTCCTGGTATCGCCACATGTGCTTCATGAGTCTGAGGAAGACTTATGGATTGGTATCAGACATATGGGCTAATATTAGACTTATGAACTTGGACTGGGTTGGGTTGGGATGTTTTCTCAATGTTCCATTTCTCTTGTACATAAGCCCCCCCCCCCTTATATACATGTGTGTTTATGAATTTGCTTCTCTAGTCTACCCGGACTAACACATCCAAGAAAAACTGCCTTAAAAAGGTCAGCAACCAAACAAAACTAATTTTAGAAGCTGGTCAGCAAGTAAAACCTACTTTTAAAAAATGTGCACTTATGAGGGAGGGGGGAAAGGAGTTCATAAGAAGAACTTGAGTGGGAAAAAATGTTTTGAAAACAACAATAGCAACATATGTACACATTTGCTTGATATAATTGATTTATGGAGTGTTATAATGTGAGAGCCCCCAATAAAATTATTTAATTTTTTAAAATGCTTACATACATTTAAGTTATTTTTTTCTTGCCTACTTTTTAAAT
Organism: Nesogale talazaci; assembly: GCA_004026705.1. NCBI lineage: Eukaryota > Metazoa > Chordata > Mammalia > Afrosoricida > Tenrecidae > Nesogale > Nesogale talazaci. The sequence continues at coordinate 27,483 of PVJH01019542.1, forward strand.
TATCATTTACTAGGAGTCGCAACCAACTCAATGACAATGGGTTATATATACCATTCCAAGTATCTCCTATTAGTATCAATTCAAGGCTAGATAGTTTACTTATAAGGAGCTGTAACTGATTTTTCGCCTTTTATAAAATTTTTGACAAATGAAATTAGGTATTACTTAATAAATTATGGGCTCTGATGTTTTAAATACAAAGTGTCTTAGAAAGAAAAACTATTAAACTATCTGTTCACCTACATGTTTGGGGCAATGTGAAGTCCCTGCCTCCTTGACGGAAAAGCCTTTCCAGATCGGAGGTCCAGGGGCTGACTCATCTCTAAACCCAACCCATCAGTCAGGTTCAGACTTAAACAGTCAATTAAGAAAAGAAAGAAAGAGATAGAAAACAAAAATAAGTAAATACTATGTAAACAATGATATTGACAAGGAAGTCCATAAGATACAAAATGATAACTCCATTAGACAATTCGCATCTTTATAAACTCAGGAGAACTGTGATGGCTCGAATATCATGTTAACAAATTAAAATACAAGTATCTCACTATAAGCAATGATGTGGACGAATAGGAAGGTTAAGTAGAGATGGGGTGGGGGCAAAGGCAGATTACTTGATGTGTAAGATAATTATTTTCACTATGATGAAAAATTACTCACACAGAGCTCCGTGCATAACCTTTGACCTAGTCCCATAACACAAATGAAGATCTGAAATCCAGAGAGTGAAATTACTTGACACAGATACAGGGCCCAAAATAGAGCCCTGCTTTCGTGTCTCCGTCTAGTGTTAAATATACTGTCCAACCTAATCTCTCTTTTCCCCTTCTGTGTTCGCCTTTCCCTGCACAGGTATCTTAAACAGATGGGGGCTAAGCGCAAGCTTTGGAGACGGACATACTTGAAGAAGTCCAGCTCTAACACATTAACCTGGAGATATATATATATATATATATATATATATATATATATATATATATCATGCTGTTTAATTTTTTTATCATTGAGAAGAGGATACTTAGTTTTCACTTCAGATTAATTTGAAACAGAAAAATAAAGCATGCTTAGAGTACATGACCTAGTACTCCAAAATTTGTAGCTATGATTAACTGGAGTTGTCGGTTGATTAAGAGAGAGTGAGAGAGAAGACTGCCAGTGCAGTGGTCAAGTCTCTTATGTGCTAACCAAAAGGTCAGTGGTTCTCATCCACCAGCCAATGCAACCATCTGAGGGAGAAAGAAGTGACAGTCTCCTTCTGGAAATATTTACTGCCCTAAGAACCCTATGGGGCAGGTCTCTGTCCTATTGGGACTCTGAGTCAGAAACAATCCAACAGCAGTTGGATTTATTTGTGTTTGTTTGTTGGATGGAGCAAATTTTTTTTAGTTGGAGACTCTAGTTTACTCAAAGGCACCTTGGAAGACCTGGTGACCTAGTTCTAAAATATCAGCCACTGACAATCTTACTGCATTCTCTCACTCACTGTCATCAACTCAATTCCAACTCATAGTGGCCCTACAGGGCAGAGTAAAACTGTCCCTGTGAATTTCTGAGGAGGTAACATTAAAGGGAACAAAAACCATCATCTTTCTTCCTCAAAACAGCTGGCAGGTTCAAAGTACAATACCTTGTTCCATTTGACTGCTGCTTCAAAGGTACTGACTGAAGCCATCGTATGTACTCGTGTACAAGACAAGTTTTTCAGCACGTTGTTTATGCAGTTTTGTGGGAAAATTAGGTGTCTCTGCTGATATTCAGGTCAGCTTATACTTGCATATATAAAGTAAAATGAACTCCTTGACAATTCCATCTTTCTCCATTTAGCATGATGTTGTCTATTGATCCATTTGTGAAGATTTTTGTTTTCTTTAAATTGAGGTGCAATCCGTACTCAAAGTGGTAATCTTTCATCTTAACCAATAAGTGTTACTATCTTTAACATAACCTTTGTTTAAAATAAGGTATACTTTTCTTAAGGGTTCCAAGACAATTCAGTGTGAAAGAATACTCTGCAGTAAATGTTGCTGGACAACTGATTACCTACATGCAAAAGAGAGTTAGACTCTCTACCTCACTTCATATACCAAAAAAATTATATTAAAAATTATATTAAAATTTTTAATGAAATAGCTAAACCTACAAAACACTTAGAAGAAACCTAGGGTTAAGCCCTTTTCTTTGGATTGAACAATGATTAGTTTAATGTGACACAAACATACAAAAAACTGACTTGCTTCCCTTAAGTCCATACCAACTCATAGGGGTCTCTACAGGGCAGAAAAAAACTGTCCAAGGAGTTTCTGAAACTGTAACTAAAAAGCCCCATCTTACACCAAGGGTTTTAAAATAATAAACAAGATATCACCAAAGTCAGAAAATATTGTTGCAAAGGACACCATTAAGAAAGTAAAAACATAGCCCACAAAATGAGAGAAAACTTTTTAAAATCTTGCGGATAACTTTTATCTAGAATATGTGAAGAATCCTTAAACTTATCAAAAACCAAATATAAGTATGTATTTCTCCAAAGAATATACACAAGATATCAAATATAACCAAAAGGTCAGTACCCAAAACCAATTCGCTGTCACTAAGCCGATTCTAACCCACAATGATACTACAGAACACTGTACAGGTATTTGAAGACAGTAACTTTTTTTTTTCCACATCACTGCCTTGGTGGGAGTAAGGAAGCCCAGCCTTATTCCCAGAGAGCAGCTGCTGGATTTGAAGCGCAAACCCGGTGGACCGCAGTCCTAGACACAACCACACCACTGGGGCTCAGCTGAAGGCAGTAACTTTTCCAGGAAACAGACTCTCAAATCTTTCCACCACACAGTGGCTCTGGGTTTAAACAATCAACTTTTGGGTTAGCAGCCAAATCCTTGAACTACTGAGCCACCAAGTCACCTTAACAGTCAACATGCACTTGGCAGGATGTTAGACATTATTAGTCATCGAGGGAAAGTACATCAAAATCGCAAAGAGATACCCTTACTGGGATGGAGATAACATAACAGATTAATTATTAATCAGGCTGTGAAGAAATTTGAACTCGCATACGTTGTTGATAAAAACATAGAAATGGGGCTGAGCCCCGGTAGCGTAGTGGTTGTGCGCGGGACTGCGGCCCACTGGGACGGAGGTTCAATTCCAGCAGTGGGGTTGGGCCTCCTACTCCCACCACCGGAGAGCAATGATGCCCCCCCGCCAAAAAAAAAAATATATATATATATATAGAAATGTCTAACAGGTAAGCACAGAGCAATTTCACTCCTGGGGATATAGTTGAGAGAGATGAAAACATGGATGAATTTGAAAAATTACAAAATAAAAGGAGTCATAATGAATGTGTATTACCCCATTTATAGGAAATGCCTAGAACAGGGAAATCAATAGACACAGAAAGTCCATTAGTGGTTTTCTAGAGCAGGGGGAAGGAAGCCTGATGGTACAATAGTCAAGCCCTCAGCCACTTAACTAACCAAAAGGTCACTCAGTTGTCTGAACCGATCCAGTTACCCCTAAGGGAGAAAAGACAGGTGCTGTTATAAAGAGTGCAGCCAAAGATATCTTACAGAGACAGTCCTACTCTACAACAGAGTTGCTAAGACTTAGAACCAACGCAACAGCAGCAGCAACAGGGCAGAGGAGAAAGCAAAAATTAGAGAGTAAGACTAGGAATCAGGCTTCTTTTTGGAGCAATTAAATGTTCTAAAATTGATAATGGTGACAGATGTATGAGAGGGCACCAGTACCTCGCCAGAGCTTTTGCATTACAGATTTCCCCCACTAGGTGAGCATCAAGCAACTCGCTCTGAGGTAGTGCATCCAGTGGCGTCACCTGGAAAGAATCTCTGCTCACAGTGCATTTTTTTCACAAAAGCAGTTTCCCTAAAACCTGTTTTTTTGTGATGATCAATTTAAGAGAACAGCACGTGGCTGTGAAATATTGTTTTCTGCTTGCGAAAAATGTCGCAGAAACTGTTATGATGTTGAACATAGCTTACAAGGACAGCACTATGGGAAAAATTCAAGTATACGAGTGGTTTCCTCATTTCTAAAAAGGTGAAATGTCAACTGAAGACAAACCTTGTTCTGGACATTCATCGACTTCCCAAAGGGAAGGAAATGTTCCAGCAGGTCAGACTGTTAAATCAAGCTTTCTATTTAGAGATTCTGAAAAGATTGTGTAACAGTGTGTGATTTTTTTAAAAGGGGTCGGATTTGTGGCAGACTGGGGACTGGTTTGGCCACCACAACACACCTGCTCATGCAGCCATCTCAGTGCTCCAGTTTGGGGCGGGAAAAAAAAAACATACCTCTCTTACCCTATACACCTAACTCTCCTGACCTCATTCTGGGCGACTTCTTTTTGTGTATGTGAATGCAGAGGATCATGAAAGGAGAGCAATTTGACTATGTAGAAGAGGTGAAGAAAAAATGAGGCAGGTGCTATCAGCCATCCAAACAGATGAGCTTGGAAAAATGTTTCCAAGAGTTGAAATCACAGATTTGACAAATGTATTAAGTGTAATGGAGAGAACATTGAAGGTGATAGGTTGCTTTGTTAAAAAAAAATGTGAATACAGTTTTGAGAAAAAAAATCAGTTTTTTTTTTGGGGGGGGGAGGTTAACCTCTCCTATGTAACCCTCTGTTTAGCTACAAGTCACTGAAGTGTATACTTTAAAGAAGTCAATTGTATGATAAGTGAATTACACTTCAATAAAACTCTTTGTCACTTAAATTTATCTTTAGACTCATCTACTTTTCTCCTTCCCCCTGTTTCTAATGAACAGAACAGAACAGAACGTGCTCTCCTAGTATCGTTTTGCTCTCTTCTTGTTCATCTGCAGCACTTCAGTCAGAATGTTCTTTCACATCCTGGCCTGTGCCATGCTGCTCCCTCCCCTCTCCGAGACTACTGTTTCCTAGGCCCCTGGGGCCTTGCTGGTTCCTACTCAAATTTTTGAACCTCAGTTTAAATATCACTTCCACAAGGGACCCATTTCCTGATCCACTGGACTAAGGCAAGTTCCTCTGCAGTCTGTCCCTATAGTTAATTCTGTGTAGTATTTTGCCTTTATAGCAGATATTGAATTCTACTATTATTTCCTGTCTGTCTTGTCCACCAAATGAACAGACTTTTGCTTCTCAACTCTTAGCACAGTCACAAATGTACAGTAGGCACAAAATAACTACTGGCTATATCAACTTAAAATGATGGCAGCATGACTTTGAACAATTTACTTTATGTGTTATGCTGGGCTGTCTACAGAAACACCACCAGTGACACATATATATATACATATACACACATATACACAGACACATATATATGAAAGAATTTTATATCAAGAGGTAATTTTATAATCAAGAAGGCACCTTTGCCAAGTCCAACTCAAGTCTGTAAGTCCGATGGTAACTGGGCCCCTCTTCAGACTCACGTCCCTGCTGGCTGATGGCACAGAAAGGCGAAGAGGAAAGCCAGGTTAATGGGTGCAGAGTTGCGGGATCTAATGTCAGTGGAAGCAGGACAGGGCGCTGACAGCTCCCAGGTTGACTCCTAAAGCACAGGGTTACTCCTGGAAGCAGAAAGAGTCCCAGCAAACAACAGGGTGAAGGGGCAAAAAGAAATGCTTTCACTGTCTTATAGAAAATGCCACACCCCCAAGGAGGCACCATCAGTCTGTAACCTGATTAGCAGGTTGGACCCCCACCCCTACACTTTCACAGAGCTTCAAGTTGACATAAAATCTAACTGGCACACCTTAAGAAGGTCTTCTAAATCACAGCAATGCATTCCTAAGATAAAGACTGTATTAAATGTTAACAAGCTCTTTGTGTTCTGATACATCTTCGTAAGATCTCAAAATTTACAATATTCAACAGCCACTTGGTAAAAACAACTAATAGATATAATAAAAATAAAGTCCATTTTTAACAGTTCTTCCAACTTGAAACTAGTGAGATTAGATAAGAAATTAGGTAGGGAAATCATCTCCACTATAAATTGCAAGGTGCCATCAAGTGATTTCAACTCCGAGATCCTGTGTAAAACAGAGAGAAATACCACACACAGGTCTGCTACTTCTCACAAAGTAGCAATTGGAAATTATCAAGAGAAAAATTTAATTCATTATATACCATTCTTTAGTTAAGTGTACATAAGGCAAGAGTCTTCAAATTTTTCGTGAAAAAATAGAGTTACAAATTAATAGAATTTTTCCTTAAATGTTTTGAAGCCCTCTTGGGTATGTGTATATAATGATTCTTTAAAAAATAGTCTAAGGCAGAGCAATTCATAACATTTTAAAAATGCAGGCTTTTTTTAAAATAAAAGAACTGGCTCTCAGGAGTCATTGACAGGAAGAGGAAAAATGAACAGATTGCAATGCAATGGTACAGGGCCAAAACCAAATACAGACCCATGGCTATCGAGCTGACCCCAACTCACTGTGACCCTGTGGAACTTTGCCCAATTTTGCCCCTTACAGTGTTCTTTTAAATCCCTCACCTTTCTCCAGAGGAAGGACCAGCAGGTGTGCACTGCTGACCCAGCGGTTAGGAGCACAGTGTGTAGACCACTATGCCAACAAGGCTCCTGGGTAGAGTCAGGCCAAAGGAAACTAAAGTTCTTTTATCTCTGGGTCTACACTTCTACTTTTCTCTTGCTGCTCCTTTAATATTACAACTTGGGCATCCTGTCTGGTTGCAACCTGTAAAAGAATTATTCTAATACAGCAAAAGCAGTTCTTTCTCAAACTAATTCCTGTAAAGCTATTTACAACCATGGCCTTCAGGTCTCCAGAGGAAAAAAGCTAGAAAGAATCTGGTGATGTGCTGGTACAGTGTATGTTACCCTGTGGCAGTCCTTCAGATGCATTCTCCTCGTGTCACAGATCTACTTCCTAGCAATTTGGGATTTGACGCTCTATGAACAAAAAGTGGTGCTACTAAGGTTGCTGTCTCAACTTTTTGTTAAATATAAAACTCTGACACCCTCATTGAATATTCTATGAAATCTGAGACTACCATGGCTAAAGAAAAATCATTCAATGATAATTCTACACATTGTTTGAGACTCAAGTCACATCCCTGATAATCCTCTACTATGGACCTGATGCAATTCTGCTGTGTGGGTACAAAGTTAGGTGTTCAATGTGGCCCTGGTAGTCACTCAGGCTAGTTCTTAATAACAGCAACAGAACTGCCAGCAGATGAGAATGAGGAGAAACGGGCAGCTGTAGTGTGTGTTACAGGTACCTTCCAACTCAGATTAGCTCTGACTTAAGCTTGCCCATCTGTTTTGGTTGTTTGTTTCAGTAAAATTGCCTTTCTTATTGGTATCTTTGTAGACTGATCTTCCTTTGTCTTTTCAGGCTGGCTATGTAGCACATAAACTTTTATTTACAAATCTTTGTGTATGATGCAAATAAATGTACAGCAAAAGCTCTGGCAAGTTATGTGATGCATTAGTAACATTTGTGATCTCTGAAAACAAAACAAGGACGAGGAGGCAAAATAACAATAGAGAGATTATTGTTGTATGCAATTCTATATAGACAAATTTGCTTCTGAATGTGTTCATCTCCATACTTTTTAAAATAAGCACACACTACCAGCAGAAACTCGGTAGCAGTGAGTTTTGAGTTACCTTTTAAAAACCTGATGAAAAGAAAATAATAATAGTTGACATTAAGGACAAGTTTCAAAATTATTTCATTAAATGCTTTATCTCTATTTTTGAGTGTGCTGTTTTTCATTTATAATTGTATATGACAGGAATTCTGCTTCAAGATCACTGACTAAGTAATTATACTCTATCCTTCCAAATATCCTTGAAGAGTGCTAAACAATTTAAAAGTAATGTTACTGAATCTTAATGTATAAAAGTTGTTTTCACCAATGCATGTTAAAAACTTAGACTGATAGACATAACAGTGGTCACATAGATAACTGATAGGTTTTAAAAGCAGTGCAAGCTCCTAATCATATTAACCATGATATATCTTCACAACCTCAAATGTATGTTACTCAACAGCTCCATAATCGCCTAGTCAAACTAGTAGATATAATTAAAATTAAGTCCATTTGGGTCCCTTTTAAAAATAAATGAGGTTAATTAGAAAATTTGTTTTCAATAGAAAGCAGCTGGCAATTATCAAAAGAAAAACTACTTGTTTCTTTTTTGTATGAAAAATGGGGCTTTCTATTCCTATTAAGAGTTGCAATCTTTCTACATCCCTGGGGGACCCAGACCAAGTGCCATACAACACTGGAGCATTGAATCCTGGATCTTCATGCCACACAAACACTCTCCAAAGGTCATAAATTAATGGGATTCAAAGTGCTGATTCCAGTAGGTGAACTAGTAGAGACCTCAAACACACCTGTAACCTGAGGTGAGGACTTCAGACTTAAAATTACATGGTGTGTGAAAAAGCAGACTATCGGCTGTATCAAGAGCTGGTAGGCAGACCAACACTGGCCTACTTCAAAGCCCTACTTGCTATATTAAGATATGCATTATTCTGGCAGACCTGAGCTTGACATTATCAGTGACTATCAGTGACTATAAGTTTTGTCTGACAACAAATTCCCATTGCTTGTGTAAATAGCATACAGTCATGTAAGGAACAATACAAGTGAACGACTCAAGTATTGCAATATGTAATTAGCCTGCACTTGTTTGATCTCTCTTTCAATAGTCTTTAAAAACTAGTGTCATGAGCAAATCAATGACACTATTATCAGAAGGTCTTCATGCTCCAAGGAGATGATCAAAAAGGATTCTCTACCATAAAACAACAAGGATGCTTTTACAATGAGCCAGAGGCAGATACAAAACATACCTAGATTCAGGAAGGGATTTGGGGCGTGCACTAAATCCTACTGCCAATCTAAGAACAATTAGTTTTTACATCCTGGTCCTGCCCATTACTCACCCTCATGAAGGAAACACAGAAGATATGGGTCCTACAGAAAAATGTAGTGAAGAAACAATGAGGTGCCTGGATATCAGAATGTGTCCAGGGTCTTAACAACTTGTTTGCAAACAAGCAGTCATCTAGGTGAGACGTCACGAAAGTCCGCATGGAGGAAGCATATCAACCATCTGTGACCCAAGGATTGTAAAAATCTTTTTTGGGGGGTGAGGGGAGGGGAGCAGGCAATCACTGCCCTCTGGTGTTCGTGGGAGCTATCCAGCCTTGCTTCTGGAAAGCTGCCGCTGGATTTGAACCACCAAGCCAGTGGGCCACAGTCCCGTACTCAACCACTACGCCACAGGGGTTCAGGCCTGGATTGTAAAATTCTATAATCCAAATCTAAAGGATGGAATAGTATCAGAGCTTAAATTTTGAGATTCTGGTGTACAGGCTATATTCTATCATTTACTGAGAGGAGAAGCATGTCACCATCTCCAATTTTTAATTGTGGATTAAAAATAATTCTGGGGCTGAGCCCTAGTGGCATAAGTGCGCACTGATGCCCCAAAAAGTAAAAATAAATAAAAATTTAAAAAATAAATAAATAAAAAATAATTCTGTCAATTTTGCACCACATATTTTGTAATCGTGTTGTTTTGTGCATACATATTTATGGTAGCTGAGTATTCATCATGATCCTTTTTGGTGTCTGGAAATTTTCTCTACTTTGAAATTTACTTTATCTGATACTAAAAGAGTCACTTCTATTTTCTTACAACCAGTGTTTACATAGTATGTGGTTAATGTCTTTTTATCTTCAACATGCAGGTGATAGAACATCTAGACAGAAAACCAAGGGAATAAAAGAACTCAGCAACACGGATCTTGAGTGAACAATGCAACCAAAGAGCAGACACGTAATCTCGACAAGTGCTCACAGAACATATGTCAAACACAATCTGCTGGACCAAAAAACAAACCTCCACTAGAATTACAAAATGTGTTTTCTGATTAAAATTAAATTAAACTAGAAATTGCTAACGGAAAGAAAACAGGAAAAGTCTTTAAATAATCGAAAACTAAGCAACATACTCCTATCTAAATAATCGGTCAGTCAATGAAGCAATCTCAAGGAATATAAAAAGGAAAAAAATACAGTGAACTGAATGAAAACAGTCTATCAAAATTGGCAGGGCACAGCTAAAACTGCCTGCAATGAAATTTTGCAGCACTACACACACACTCTAAAAATACAATATTCAACAAGATGGAGAAAGACAAAAAATGATGGAAATAGGACAATACAAATGGAGAGTCAATGAGTTACTAAAATAAAGCTGATGTTTAGTAAACCTCCACCTAATTCCCAATAAAAATATTTAAAAGATGACTCAAATCTATAATTTCAGTATCTATCTCAAGAATATAAAAATAATAAAATAAAGTCATAGCAATTACATTAAATAATAAAAATCAAAAATAATTGAAATGAAAAACAGAAAATAGAGAAAATTAATAAACAACAGAACTGGTTGTATTGGTAAATACCAATAAATTTGTTACTGGTATTTGTAAAAGATCAGTAAGACTGACAAACTTCTACCAAGATTGAGAAAGACGGGAAATACTTAGAAATTCAAGTGCAGTTTATGAGACTTGACATCAAAAGCATGATAATTTGATAAACTGGACCACATCAAAATGAAAAACTGTTACTGTGCAAAAGTCCTTGTTAAAGAGGATGAATACTCATGCTGTAGAGTGGGAGAAAATATTTGCAAACCACATATCTGACAAAGGATTAATAGCTAAAATGTATTTTTACAAGCTCAAAACAACTAGAAGAGATGAGACCATCCATGAGAACAAGACCAAAATACATGAAAGGATATTTCACTAAAGAAGAAATAAAATTGGCAAGGAGACACATGATGAAAGTTCAAAATCATTAACCACTAGGAAGATTAAAATAAAAACACCAATGAAATGTCATTACACATCTATTAAGATGACTAAAGGACAAAAACAGTGATAACAGCAAGTTGCAAGAGAAAACTAATGGTGGGAATGATACAGCAACCCTAGAAATACTGTGTCAGCAACTTTAAAAACAAAGCACATCAACCATATGCTTACAAGCCAGTACATGAATGCTTATAGCATTTTTAATTGATAGTAGCCCAAAAGTGCACACAACCCAGCTGTCTTTCAACAGGTGAACAGTGGTCCACTCATAAAGGGAAACGCTACTCGGCAGCTACTGAAACACACAGTAACCCAGGTGAAACTCCAGAGGATTATGCTGAGTTTAAGTAAGTCATCAAAGTTGCACACTGCATGATTCCATTTGTATAACAATCTTCAATGACAAGTGACAGAAATGGAGAATCAGCAAGAGTTGCCCGAGTTGAGGAGTGAGGTGTGGGAAAGGGCGAGAGCAAAGTGGGCATGACTGTAAAATACGGGATCCTTGTGGTGGCGGGAAGATTCTACTCCGTGACTGGATCGACGTCAAGATCCTCGTTGTGACCCTGTATTAAAGTTCTCAAAATGTTGCCATTACGGTAAAAACTGGCCAAATGGCATGTGGGATCTGTATAATTTTTCTTACCAAATGCTTGTAAATTTGCAATTACCTCAAAATAAGAAGTTTAACTTTAAAAACAGAATGAAGGAAAAAGAATCAGAGGGACAATTTCATCTAATATGAGACATCAGCTCATAATTTCTTATTTTGGAACAACGAAACAAATCCCTTGACTGTTATCTTACTGCTCTAGGATTCACTTCTAGGAGCTAAGACTGTCAGCCCACCTTCCACGCTGTCAGAACAGGAAGTTCCAATGCCAGTGTCTCCACTGTCCGAAGTTATACTGTGTCTTCGGGCATGGTTATTTCGATGGTTCGATGGAACAGTCGGAGCCTGCCACAGTGATTCATTACCAGGAAGCCATGCTGATGAAGAGTATTCTGGGCCTGCAAAGGAAAATATAAAGCACTTAGCACACTCACAATGTCTACGAGCAGGGAGTGGGCATTGACGATTTGGTGGCAGAATTCTTCCCTTCCAGGTTCCATTCCCAATCAATGCCTCTCAGGTGCTGCCTGCCAACTCTCTATCCATGGATGGCTACATGTTCCTATTGCTATTTGGAAACTAAATTTGTCCAACATCCAAAACACTTGGGCAATATAATACTTGTCACCACACGGTTCACACTCATCCCATTATCCCCACACCCACAAAATAATGCAACATTTGGGTAAATGGAGTACCAGACAATGGGCTGGTATTTTTTAAAAAGCATTGTTTCAAATAAGGAAAAATTAAAAATAAAGCCCCAGAGAGCCAAGTGAACAGAACTGTTAATGAAGGGAATTCTCCAATATTTCAGATGCTTTACCATTGTCATCCTAAAAAATAGGATCTATAGTATAGAAATTAGGAATTTCACAAATAACCTCAGATTTCATAATGTCTAGTAATTCTCTTACTTCTTTTTGGCCTGTCTCTAGCTATTTGTCTTCTTTCTATACTGTAGAAATATTCCGTTGCAGACAACAACCATATATCTAGTTCCTTCCTCAGTGCTGCACTGACCATCTAGTAAAGATTCAAACAAAAATGCACTGAACAATTGGAAAGATATACAGCAAACTATTATGAGCAGTTTTCTTCACATGGTAATATTGCTGGAGATTTCTCCTACCTCCATATTTTTTTATCCTGTTTAATTTTCCGTTTACATTGATAATGAAAACAAAGATTTTTTTTAAATGTTTAACTCTCACTTTAATAAACCCACTACATAACCTGTGCTAAATATTACATAAATATGCATTATATAAGTAAACACATAACTATAATAGACCCAGTAAGTAACTTGTGTTAAATAAACATTATTGTCCTTGGAGATATTTTTTCCCAGGGTGGGAACACAACCTTATTAATTATAAAAAGTTATACATTCGGGGGGGCAAAAAGAGTTATATATTCAATATATACAGAATATCTATATATTTTATCTACATAGAATGTATATATTCAATATATAGAGAATATATTGAATTCCTTTACTTAGACTTTATATAGAATACTAAATGCCTGGGAGGGCCTCCTACAAAATCACTAACAAATTGGGGAAAAAATACAAATAACACCGTTGACAAAACACATTTACACTTTTTTCTTTTTCAACAGTTTTATTGGCATATAATTCACACATCATACAATTAAATAGTTGAATCACATCAAGAAGAGTTGTACAATTATCACCACTATCAGTTTTGGATGTAGCATCTTCTTCATTCTTGTTTTCTTTTAATAATTTTATTGGGGGCTCATATAACTCTTAGCACAATCCATCCATACATGCATTGTATGCAAAGCACATCTTTATTGCCATCATCTTTCTCAAAACATTTTCCTTCCACTTAAGCCCCTGGTATTGGCTCCTCCTTTTTCCATCCCTTCCTGCTCCCCCCTCCCCCTCACAAACTCTTGACAATTTGTTAACTATCACAATTTTGTCTTGTCGTACACTGTCTGATGTGTCCCTCCGTCTACTTCCCCGTTATCTATACCTCTGTTGTCAGTTCCCCCTTTCTGCTCCACCCTCCCTCCATCCTCCCAGTGTTGCCACTCTCCCCACTGGTCCTAAAGGGATCATCTGTCCTGGATTTCCCATGCTTCTGGTTCTTATCTGTACAAGTGTACATCCTCTGGTATAACCAGATTTGTAAGGTAGTATTCACATCATAATAGTGGGAGGGAGGAAGCATTTTAGAACTAGAAGAGTAAAGATGCGTATTTCATCATTGCTACACTATGCCCTGACTGGCTCATCTTCTCCCCATGACCCTTCTGTAAGGGGATGTCACTTCCCCTGCAGATATATCTTGGGTGCCCAATCTGCACTCCCTCTCATTTATAATGATATAATTTTTAGTTCGTTGATGCCTGATCCCTTTGACGTCTTGTGGTCCAACAGGCTGGTGTGCTTCTATATGGGCTTTGTTGCTTCTGAGCTAGATGGCCACTTGTTTACCTTCAAGCCTTTAAGACCCCACATGCTATATCTTTTGATAGCCAGACCCCATCAGCTTTCTTCACCACAATTGCTTATGCACACCTTTGTCTTCAGCGATCATATCAGGAAGGTGGGCATGCAGTGATATGATCATTGTTCTTGATGCCAGATAACTGCTTCCTTTGATACCTTGTGGTCACACAGGTTGGTGTGCTTCTTCCATGTGGACTTTGTTGCTTCTGAGCTATATGGCTGCTTGTTTATTTTCAGTCCTTTAAGACTCCAGACACTGTATCTTTGATAGCCAGGCACCATCAGTTTTCTTCACCACATTTGCTTGTGCACACATTTGTCTTCAATGATTGTGTCGGGAAGTGAGCATCAAAGAATGCCAATTTAAGGGAACAAAGCGTTATTGCTTTGAAAACGTACTTGAGTGTAAGTCCAATGTCCATCTGCTGCCTTAATACTAACCCTTTAAGTATATGCACATAGATCTATTTCCCCATCGTCATACCTAAATATATTTATCTATGTCCATGCCAATATTTAGACCTATGTACACATTTACACTTTTACATTAGAAGGTGTAAACATAACACAGATTCCAAACATGAATTTTTCAAAATGCCCTTTGTAACCTATTAGTAGGTCCTAAAAGTAATTTAATTGGTTGAGACCAACCCTTTTTTAATAAAACAAAACAAAATAAAAATAATGAGGGGCATTTATGATATCAGATGTGCATATTTCAATTTACTATCTCTGAAAGATCAAACGTACAAAGTATTTTATGAACAATGTTTAGACAGTGGTCTTCAACTGCCCCAATTTTACCTATCAATAAAACCAATATACAACTAAATCATAAAGGAATAAAATCGGGAAATAGCATACACATATACACACACACTCCCTGGTTTCCTAACTTACATATCATCAGTTTCTGAAATTCTTTATTCAATGTCAGAAGTCTTAACTAAGTGTCTGCTTTCCAGCCCCATGGTCCCAGATCCTATCTCTTGATCGATCACTGCAGTAATCTCCTGGAAACTGGTCTCCTCCTAGAATGCCATCTAAGCCTTGGTTTCTCTTCCCTACTTCACAAATTACTGTCCCCCCAAATCTGTAAACACTTTATTGCATACTAAATAAAACTCAAACGTCTTTAATTTAGCAGAGTTTACA
>PVJH01019543.1:0-42456 GCA_004026705.1 Nesogale talazaci
CTGCCTGATATGACAGTGCCAAAATTTTAATACTATCAAATTTAGTTTAGATTTGAGAATCTATTTTCTTTTTTTGGGGGGGGGGCGGGGCACCCAGCCCCACTGCTGGAATTGAACCTCCGTCCCAGTGGGCCGCAGTCCCGCGCACAACCACTACACCACCGGGGCTCAGCCCCGAGAATCTTATTTATTTTTTTTAGGCATCACTGCTCTGGTGGTGGGAGTAGGAGGCCCAGCCTTTGCTCCTGTGAGCGAGAATTGAACCTCCATCCCAGTGGGCCGCAGTCTGGCACACAACTACTATGCCACCGGGGCTCTGCCCCCGAGAATCTATTTTCTATCAGTTAAAATTTTTATTTGATTCTTAAGATTGCTTCCCTAATAGGTCAGCAAAGGAAATGGGCGTGGAAAGTGAATTTGCCTTTCTGGAATTCTGTTTTGCTAAAGACAAGTCATGTTCCAAGTTGGAATAGTCAATGTATGGCACTCATACCCACTCTCTTAAGGGAATAGAAGCTTTGATTTAACTGTTGGGTTATAAAGAGTGCTGTTTTTTTTTTTGTTTGTTTTAGTTTTATTGGGGGCTTGTACAACTCATCAAGCAGATTAAGGGGAATTGTTTGTTTTATCAGTGGTAGAAGCAAGGGCTGGATATACTACAGAGGAAAATTGCTTTATGCAACAGAATGAATATTCGATGATCATACTTCCTTTAAAATACTTTTTGCAAATGTATATTAAAGATCATATTAAAATATCTGTAATTTGCATAGTTCATATGTAATAACAAATTTATGTGTAGAATTATGTTTAATAGGACTGAACAAACAAGGTACTGGTATAATTTTTAGAGAGCCTTAACATAGTTTATCAGCTGAGCCCTGATGACCTACTCCTGTGAGTAGGAATGACCCACCAGGAGTAGGAATGATGCCACAAACAAACAAACAAGCAAACAAAAAAGCATAGTTTATTGTAAATCTCTAAAAGTTCCTTGTTGGTTAAATAGAACTGATCATTAATATAAAATTTAAATATTATAGATTATTTTCATCAATATGGCATTGAATATTGTAAAAGTTTAATTCTATAGTTATAATCAACACACTAAGTTTGAAATCACACGTATCAAAATTAAGAAAGTATAAGATTGGGACAAAAAAAAAGAAAAAAAGGCAGAGCCCCGGTGGCGTAAGTGGTTGAATATGGGACTGCGGCCCGTGGGCTTGACGGTTCAAATCCAGTGGCAGCTCTCAAGAACAGCACAGGGTAGCGCCCACGACCACCAGAGGCAGTGATGCCCACAAAAAAAAAAAAAAAAAGATTGGGACAAAATGAACAAATCAGCACTGTTGTCTTGCTGAGTTTAAACTTATCGCCCTCATTGGATCTGTCTAAAACTGAAAAAAATTTGAGGTTGAAAATTGGTCACTATTAAGATAATAATGAAATCATCACACCCATGTACAGTTTTTAATTAAAAATGTATAGCACAAAGTCATTTCTGTTATTGGAGGCGGTATCATAAGTCTTTTGAATATATGTGAGAGTTATACTGGGCAAATTTATTAAAAGATGTATGTACCTCAATCCCATCTTTTTATGAAACTGCTAAGTTTTTAGACTACATTTGAAATAAACTCCCTAGCTTTTTAAAATTTTTCTATTTATATTCTTTCGTTTTCCCCCAGACATTCATACTTCTCAACAAACTTAAAAAAAAAAAGACCATTCCCTAGCTTTTTAAGGACCATTATTTCAATGCTCAAAATGATTGTTACATAATTGATCTCTAAAACAATGAAGCATTAATATTCTTGTTTTTTATTAAGAGCCAGATTTACCTTGAAATCACCCATGTTAAAGTTTTAGTTGGTCAGGATTATAGAATTAAAATTAACAATACTTTGACATGATGTACACTTGGTACAAAACCTTGTGTTTTCAAAACTGGAGCCAGCCTCAATTGTTCATTGCATCACTGGATGAGAGGCAGGTTAGGGGCAGCCTGGTGGCATAGTGGGTGTGCACTGGCCTGTTAACGTGAGGTCAGCAGTTGGAACCCATGAGCTGCTCCTTAAGGGGAAGATGAAGTCTTCTACTTCCTTAAAGAGTTACAGTTTCGGAGACCTGTAAGGACAGTTCGGCCTTGTTCTGATAAGATCACTATAGGTTGGAATTGACAGGCAGTGACTCCCTTCCTTGGTGGACTAGTGTAAAACTCTGCACTCACACATTCAAATTTCGAGGTTCTTCATTTATAGTACAAACCTCAGTGCGTTTAACTTTTTCTGCCAGGTTGAGTCCAACTCCTAGCCACCTTATCGGGAGGGTAGTATTGCCTCTACCCCCTACCGTGGGGTTCTTAGGTGATCTCTTGCCAGGCACAGGAAGCCTGCTCGCTCCCTCAGAGCACCTGGGGGTCTCTACCTGCCGGCCTTGCTGGTACTGGCCCAGTGAGTTACCACTCTGCCATCAGCGCTCCTGTGACTCAGACCCAGTGACATCTAAAGTGGCTCTCATTAGCTGCCTCAGTGATGGCAATTATGGTATGGGGAAAGTAGTTAGTCATTAAACCTGTCCCCAGTCAAGAAACATGTGCTTTCAATACAGTACAATTAAATATGGATATGAAGAACTTGGACACAAATACATTATATTTTACTTCAGGTTTCTTGAAGTTTTCTGTTGTTAATTTATATATGTTGCTATTCTTTGAGCATTTCTTATGGTTAAAGATTTGGAATATTGAAAAACTCAATTGTAGAAGCCAAGTGTTCCATCTCATAATTAGACACTTCCTGTTCTATTCTAAATGGAGGCAAATTAATCAACTAGTTTAAAGGTATAATGAAAGTTCCCCTTGTTTGTGAAGGACATTTTAAATCTAATGTTCCATGGGGGAAAGAGACCCCAACTTCAAATACTCTTTACAGAGACACATACGTCTTACCCAGGACAAAGATGAATCTTAGGGATGAGGAGGAGGCCATAATGTCATCAAAGGAGTTGGCAATTTAGGGCCCGAAGGACAACTTCATCATAGTTGCAAGGTTATTATAGAAGCAGGAAAGGAGAGCCCATGATTGGTAAATGTGCTGTCTGGCAGATTTGAAAAGTTTACAAAACTGGTTCCTGACCCTCTGGCCAACGCAGTCAGTATGGTTCATGACTATGCAGCCTTCTTTCCAGGAAGGGTCTGGTCTCAGGGTGAGGCTGCTCTTCCCTGGGCTGGCCGGGGAGGAGGAGGAGTCACTTTCAAACAGGGCCTGAGCGTAAAGCTCTTATCTTGGTCATTCATAAGTCAGTGAAGAATCAATCAAGGTGGAAGAGTCAAAATGGATTGAAGTCTGGACTGTGAACCAGAGCCTTCCAAAGACCTAGTGCTCAGAACTTCAGCTCCGATTTTGTGAAATCGTAGTGACAAGGCAAAAATGAGAAGTTTAATGTGAGGAAATCAGAACCCATAGATCCAAGGTGAACTTTTCCACACAAGATGGAAGAACACACCAGTGAAGCCATTTTAAGTGTGATTTTAAAATCACACTTAAAAAAAATTTTTTTTGGGCTGGGCCCCGGTGGCATAGTGGTTGTGTGTGGGGCTGCGGCCCACTGGGTTGGTGTTTCAAATCCAGCAACAGTTTTCCAGGAGCAAGGCTAGGCCTCTTTCTCTCACCAGAGGGCAGTGATGCCCACCCCCCCAAAAAAACAAACAAAAAAAATTTATTGGGGGGGTCATACAACTCCCATCACAATACATACATACATACATATATTGTATGCAAAGCACATTTGTATACTTGTTGCTATCGTCCTCAAAACATTTTCTTTCCACTTACACCCCTGGTACCAGCTCTTCTAAAAAGCTCTTTGGGCTTTTAAAAAAAGTTCAATAACTTGTGAAAAAAATTAATGGGAGATTTTGTTTCTCTTCAATTCATCCTTTTTTCCAAATCCTACCTCAGATATTGTAAATTGCAGAACTTGGTGCACTGAGAGAACTACATGTTTTTATCTGGATCTAGGGGTACCTGGATGGTGCAAAGGGGTATGTAGCAAACGGGGCTTCAAATTCACCCGGGTGTGCCTTGAAAGGTCTGGCGTTCTACTCTCCAAGGTCATAACCTTAACAATTGCATGGTATGTGATGGAACTGTATAATTATATGTGAATTGTGTGCCAATAAAGCGGTTGGGAAAAACCCCTCCATGGAGTTCTATTTTGCACACAAGGGCTTGGAATATACTACACACTAAGTAGCAAAAACAACTTGTATGTATTCAACATATGTAAAAGCGAGGCTTTTTCAGATTACCTAAATATTGATGTATTAGTGATGACCTTTTTTGACGGCCAGTTTCGATTAAAATGAAGACAGGGAAATTAGAAGTCCTTTCTAGTAAATAGACTGTGAACTAGCCCACTAGGTTGTAATTAGAAAAAGAGGTCATGGATTCCATGGAGACACTGGAAATGAATTACAAGGACAACTTCCTATAGGAAGCAATGAATGTAGGTGATAATGGGAAATGTTGAGCAAGACAACCAAAACCAAAAGGAAACTCACTGCCATCATCAGTTCACTGCAGACTCACAGTGACCTTAGAGGACAGGCTAGAACTGCCCCCGTGAGTGTCCATAGAACTCTATGGAACTGTGTATTGTGTGGAGGAGCAGGGGTTTAGAACTGTCAGCAGCCCAGCCCTTAGCCACTAATGGCACCAGGACTTCCAGGGTGACAGAAGGTAGTTTTTACTTAGAAGAAAACCCCAAACTAAAACCCTCACCCACAACTGTCGAGTCAATTCCAACTCATAGCAAGCCCATGGGATTTTTAAGGCTGTAAATCTTTATGGAAACATGTCCCACAGAGTTGAGGGGGGTTTCCACCACCCACCTCTAGGGTCACAGCCCAATGTTCACCTGCCCTGTCACCCAGACTCCCTACCATCCAGTCGATTCTGACTCATGTCATTGAGGGCCCCTTTCATTAGTAAGATGTAGCATGAAGAAAGGGAAACTGCTTTCATTGCCGTGCTCCTGGAGAGTTCAGATTTAAGCTTTCGATTAACTTAGGGTAATGAAGACAGTGTGGGTGCAAAAACGCAAAGGGAGCACAGTTTGGGGGGAGGCAAGAAGAAGGTTTTTTTTTTTTTTTCAAAAGTCATATAGATTTCATTATTCTCTTCCATTCTTGATAAAACTGTATAATTTTATGATTAGAAACTAAGACTAGAATTTAAGAATAGAATTTTGGGCTGAGCCCTGGTGGCATCGTGGTTGTTTGTGAGACTGCAGCCCACAGGGTTGACAGTTCAAATCTAGCAGCAGCTCTCTAGGAGCAAGACTGGGCTTCCTGTTTTCACCAGGGCAGTGACGCCACACACACACAAACATAAATTTTGTATTATGAACTTATATTTTTAAAATTTTCATAGTGAGCAACAAAGCTGCTTAATCTAAAAGTAGTGCAACAATAGCCTTTTGAAGGTTCTACTTTCTCAATTATTTTGGTGTAGATTCATACTCTTCACTGTAACTTAGACAGTTCAATCAAAATATGAACCCTTTTTTATAACATATTGCTTATCTTAAGGGATAATATTCGGAATCTTTATGACTTAGTCACATATTTCAATACACTATGCCAATTACATAGTCTGTAAACCAGCCTCAGTAGAGAAATATAGATATGAGGGACACTGCCCATAGTCAACCTCTAAATTCCAATCCGTGTTCTGTCGACATTCTTCCTTGAAATTAGTGTATTTTTAACTCACTCTCCTTTGTCCACAGGACCACAGACAGTCTCTGTAGAAGAAAGCAAAGCAAAGCTGTGAGTTGGATGGTTAACAAGACTGTGACATATGACAGCCCACTTTTGAGATGATTGTGGGTTCCTAATACTACTAATGAGAACAGTCTATACATATTTCATGCCTTCTTCATTCCAGGCACTGTTTTAAACTCTTTACATAAATTACCATATTTGTCGGACCATAAGACGCACCCAGTTTTTAGAGCAGGAAAACAAAAAAAATATTCTGAACCAAATCGTACCAGTATACTAAAATATTTATTAAAATAAAGCAAAATAAGGTAATATTTAACAGCATAAACAACAGTGATGTTAAAAACTGTTACCACTTTCATTAACAAATGAGGGGAGACATGCTCTGTGCCAATCATGTGACCTGACTGACATTGAGACTCGAGGAGGCGAGACTTCCCCCAAACACACAGCAATCCACAGCGTGCAAATAGCAGCAGACAGTAACCCGGCGCATGGGATCATCAACAAATGTTCTGGTGTACCACACCTTCAGACCCTAAGATTCACCCTTGTTTTGCCCCTACTTTTGGGGGGGAAAACTATGTCTAATGGTCCACCAAATATGATAAATTATTTAATCTTATGAGGATTCATAATCTTAAAAGGTAAATTTTTATTTTTATTTCATTCAAGATAAATGGAAGGCATGGGAAAGGTAAATGATTTGCCTGTCGGCAGGACTGAGCTCATCTGACTGCAGAGTGCACCCTCTAATATTACAGAACTGCTGGTGTTATGCTCCCAGGGCGCACACACCAGCCTCAAATACCTTTTGCACCATCGTTAAGTACCATTGCCAGAACTTGTCATTGAAGAGACACACTTTTCCATTTAATGTATCTTGGGTCTGTTACAAAAATCTGTTGTCTTTTGGCAAGGATACATTTGACATAGAAATCTCTGAAATCTATAGAAAACTGCAACATCACAAGAAAAAGATAATCCAATGAAAAAATGGGCCTAGGACATGAACAGGCAGAGCACAAAAGAAGACATTCAGGTAACCAAGAGACTGATGAACACGTGGTCAAAATCACTGGCCTTTTGATATTTGAAAGATGCAAATAAAACAATGAGATACCACCCCACACTGGAATTGATAGCAAAGTTCAGAAAAACAGAAAATAGCAAATACCAGAGAGGGTGCTGTGAGATTGGAACTCTCATACACTGTTGGTGAGACCATAAAAATGTACTAACTCAACCGGGAATAGAAATTCCATATTAGCAGACTCTGTGCTGGGTATATACTCTAAAGAAGTAAGTACAATAACATGAACAGACAGCATGGTTTGTAATAGTAATACTCTAAAAACTCACTGCTATCAAGTTGATGTCAACTCACTGTGACAGGACATTTAGTTTACAGGAATGGGAAGTCCAGTCTGTCTTCTGAGGAGTGGTTTCAAGCTGTTGATTTTGTAGACTGCAGCCCAATGCATAACCACTGTGCTTCCTGAGTTCTTGATAAAAGCAGAAAGATGGAAAGAACCTAACCGCCAGCAGTAGAGGAGTGGATAAAGAAACTTTGGTACATACACTCACTGGAACAATACCCATCCCTAAAGAATAATGGCGAATCCACACAGCACCGCATGGCATGCATGGACCTGGAGAACATTACACCACATTAATTTAGTCATAAAAGGACAGTATGATACTACTATTTTCAAATTTTAAGATAAAAAATTTGATGCCCAAAGGAATAGACTTTGATGGTTACTGGAAGTGGGAGGGGAGGAGGGGAAAGAAAGTAATATAATTGGGGATAGATGAGTCTTAATTTAGGTGAAGGGGGAAATAAGGTCCCACAAGAGGGAAATGTGAAAAGAAAGGAAAAGGGGTAGGAATGTCAGGGCGAGCTCTTGGGAGAGTTGAAAAGTGGCTAAAGCTGTTGAATACAAAGTGGTGATATGCTCTGTACCCCCCATTTAATTCACAAGCAAAAGGAAAAAAAAGACGACAGTCATGGAAACAGAGGGTCACATCTTCCTGCAGAGCAGCTGGTGGGTTCCCACTGCCAACTGCTCGCCAGCAGTCCAGTGGCTAACTGCTGTCGCCAAGGCTCCTGCCTGCCCAAACGGTCACTTTTTATCGAAGATCATTCATTGTGAAGGGTGGAAATTTTAACTACAGGACATTTTTCATCAGTCTCTGACCCTAAAGAGAAGGAGTCAGAAAGATTTTGAAATCTGGTAGTGGGGAGAGGAGAGAAATTGACGTTCCTTTTTGCCAGGTACTTTTGATATGATGTAAGAGAAGCAGGCATGTAACTGTTGAATTGAAAAGATAGAAAAGATCTAAAATAGAGATAAGTGGTATGGCATTCATGGGAAATGAGTTAAAGTCCAAGTTTAGAAACTGGTCGTCTAATTTTGAGGTGAGTCTCGTCACGTCTACTTTTCTGACTTTCTAGCCATTCTTGGATTTCCAGGAAGGAAGTTGAGCAGTGGTGGAGGGATTTTTCCATGACTATCAAGCACACATGTACGGGAGCAAGGGACTCCAGACCTGTAATCTCAAAGATATATATATTTATTTTCCCCGCAACACTGCCCTGGTGGGAGTAGGAAGCCCAGCCTTGATCCTGGACAGTTGCTGCTAGATTTGAGCCATCGACCCTGTGGGCTGCAGTACTGCACACAACCACTGCGCCACCAGGACTCAGCTCAAAGATATTTTTTAAAGATATTTCTATAGCGCTCAGACATCAGGAGATATTTGTTAACAACAGTGTGCCCAATTACTTCTCATTCCTGAAGGACTGCTATGTTGTCTGTTTTCCACTCAAGAAAATATAGAAGGTATAAAAGTGATATCTTACTTCCAGACAGCAAACTATCTGCAGCAGTTGCCTTTCATGCACATGTGTACTCAGGCATTATTTGGATGTGTATTTTTGGAGAATGGACTGAGGCATTCCAAATTATTCTGATAATCCCATTCATACCAATAAGAAAATTTCTGATCCTACAATATCATACATTCAAATTGACTACTTAAGATAAGGGAGATTATTTTAAGAAATTTTATTATAGAAAACTTTAGACATATACAAAAATAAGATATAATAAATCCGTTATGGAACATTAATAATATGTGTATGTCTACTACTATTTTCCATGTTATATAATGAAATATTTCTGTTTTAGAAAGGCAGCAAAACACACATATCCACATGTTGCAATACATTGACAGGGAACTGTCTGAACTTCAGGCTGGATTTGGACGAGATCATGGAACAGGGGAAATCATTGCAAATGTCAGGTGAATCTTGGATGAAAACAATACCAGAAAGAAGCCTACTTGTGTTTAGTTGATTACGCAAAGGCACTTGATTTGCAGGGACCGGCAGGTGATGGTTTTGAACCACTGATCATAGTGAACTGTGGATAATGTTGAGAAGAATGGGAATTCTAGAATGCTTCATTATGCTCATGAAGAACCTGTACATGGATCAAAAAGCAGTTGTTGGACCAACAACAGAATGCTGCATGGTTGAAAATCCGGAAAGCTATGCATCAGGGTTATACCCTCTCACCGTATTTGTTCAATCTGAAAGTGAGCAAATCGTCAGAGAAACTGTCCAGAGTGATCCTTACAAGCAATGAAGGCAAGTTGCCAGGAGAAGCCAGTCAAGACGGACGTCAACTTTGTGAGGTGGCACAGCAGTGAAAAAGAAGAGGGTCTTCAAGGGGTCAGGCATGGAAACAAATGGCACCAGACCATACAGTGTTTTGTTCTGTTGTTCATGGGATCACAATGGGTCAGAACATACTCCCTGGCACCTACCAATATCAACAGTATTTTACCCCAGCCATCACTGTGTTTCTATCAACACATACATGCTCATAACTTTTCAACTCTATTTGAGAAGATGTTGCAGGCATGAGGCCCTTAAGTGTCTATTTCCTGAAAAGAACATTCTCCTACATAAACATGGTACAAGCATCATATTTAGGACATTTGTGTTGATATAATGCTACCATTTAACTTGCACACTCCATTCAAATGATGATGATGAACCTAATAGCATCCTTTACAGGTTTCAAGCTGAGTTGACACACTGTCGTTTTCAGATTTCTTTACAGACATACTGTTTCACTGCCCTTTGCAACGGCTGCCATCTTTTACACAATAAAGCTTTGTGACCATTACATCTATTGGCAGAGCTTTCCCAACAGTGTGTGTTCCCTTTGTGTGTCTCTGTCCCACTTGGGTATTTCTCACAAGATTACAAACTTGTTCATAATGTTATTAGACACAATAAATGACTAAAATCAATCCCACTTCCTCGAATCAATTCTGACTCATCGTGTCCTTATCAAGTGTCTCCTAGTCTATAGATCTTTATGGGAGCAGACAGCTTTTTCTTCCTCCCTCAGAGTAGTTAGTGGTTTTGAACTACTGACCTTCCAGTTAGCATAACATTACAGTTACAGTCTTGGAAATCCACAGGGGGTCGCTATGAGTCACCAGTGACTCAATGGCAGTGAGCTTTTGAGGGTAGTCCAAAATGCATACAACTTGCATTGCTGTGTTTTTGTATTTGTTGCAGTGGTCTGGAAACCAGCCCGGATGTCTCCCAGATATGCCTGAAGTCTTGTTCCATCGGGAACAGCATTCCAGTCATGTTTTGTATTTGATGGGCTTGACACTGAAACTTGTCTTTCAAATTGGGTTCGTTTGCTGTTTCCTCAAACTGTATCGTTTGTTTTGATCACAATCCACATAAAGTTCATGTGTTGTGATTGATGCTGAATTGAAGCTATAAAATCAAACCAACCAACCCAAAACTGGCTGTTGTGGAACTTCTTCTTACTCATGGCAACCCCATAGGACACAGTCAGATTTCTCTGTCAGCTTTTTGAGACTGCACATCTTTCCAAGGACAGACAACATCTTCATTCTCCCACCGACGTTGCACTTTGGTGCCTGTCTGAGTCTCACCCAATAGCATTGCCAGCATCTTGTTTTTGTTTGTTTGTTTTTGTTTCTTTTGGGCATCACTGCCTCTGGTGGTCGTGGGCTACCCTGTTCCTGAGAACCGCCGCTGGATTTGAACCGCCAAACCCGCGGGCCGCAGTCCCGCACTCAACCACTCACGCCACCGGGGCTCAGCCCACCAGCATCTTCTTTACGTACAGATATTCCCATTCTTCTCCTCTCCTTTGCAATTGTTTGTTTTAAAGATACTCCTGATCTTCCGTGATACAATGACTGTGGTGCATTTTATGCACTCCTCGATCTTCTGGTGGTGGTGTTGGCTGCTAACTGCAAGAAGAGCAGTTGAAAGCACCAGGCACTCCTCGGGAGAAAGGCGGGGCTTTCTCTCTAGTAAAGAGTTACCGTCTCCGAAGCTAGTGGGCACTTCTCCTTTGATCTGTTGGGTCGCCGTAAGTTGGAATTGAGGGAGAGAGTTGAGTGAATACTTTTCAGAAGGAGTCCTGGTGGTGTAGTGGGCTGCGAGTTGGACTGCTAACCATAAGGTCTGCAGTTGGAAACCAACCACTCTCTGGGAAAAAGAACAGGCTTTCTCCAGTCAGGGTTCAGGTTCAGTCTAGCACCCATGAAACATACAACTTTCCTCTAGTTCTTTAACGCTCCCTCCACCCCCCCACCCCCACCCCCCATCTTGATCCCAATTTTACTTTACACATCTGGCTAGGCCAGAGGATGTACACAGGTACAGAGAAGAGCTGGAAACACAGGGAATCCAGACAGATAAAGATAAACACCTCAGGACCAATAATGAGAGTAGCGATACCAGGAGGGGAAGAAGGTGGGGCGAGAATGGGGCAACTGATCACAATGATCGAATATAATTCCCTCTCAGAGGGATGAAGAATAGAAAAGTGGGGCAAAGGAGACATCAGTCATAAGACATTACAAAATATTTATAAATTGTCAAGGGTTCATGAAGGGGAGAGGGTGGAGAGGGAGGAAAAAGATGAACTGATATACTGTTTTGAAAATGATGATGACAACTTATGTACAAATATTCTTGACACAGTGGATTATGATAAGAGCTGTACAAGCTCCCAGTGAAATTATTTTTTTAAAAGAATATAACAGAGAAATTAGTGAAACATGAATGAAGGCTGAACATGATAGTGGTACAAGAGGAAAATAAAAGGAAATAGAGGAAAGAACTAGAAGGCAAGAGGCATTTATAGAAATGTAAATACAGGCATGCACATCGTGTACATATGTAGATATATTTATATATGACGATGGGGATTGCATCTATGCATATATTTATAGGTTTAGTATTAAGGTAGCAGATAGACATTGAGCCTCTACTCAAGTACTTCCTCAATGCAAGAACACTTTGTTCTATTAAACTGGCATTTCATGATGCTTATCTCTTCGACATGATCACTGAAGACAAAGCAGGTGCATAAGCAAAGTGGTGGAGAAAGCTGATAGTGCCCGGCTATCAAAAGATATAGCATCTGGAGTCTTAAAGGCCTGAAGATAAACAAGCAGCCATCTAGCTGAGAAGCAACAAAGCCCACACGGAAGAAGCACATCAGTCTGTGTGATCATGTGGTGCCAAGGAGATCAGGTATCAGGGATCAAAGAACAAAAAATCTTATCATGTGATTGAGGGGGTGTGTGGAGTGGAGACCCAAAGCCCATCTGTAGGCAACTGGACACCTTTTACAGAAGGGTCACAGGGGGAGATGAGCCGCTCAGGATGCAGTGTAGCAATGATGAAACATATTTCTTCCCTCTAGTTCTTTAATGCTTATGATTCTAATTCTGCCTTACAAATCCGGAGGATGTACACTGGTACAGATCAGAGCTGGAAACACAGGGAATCCAGTACAGATAAACCCCTCAGGACCGTTAATGTGATTAGTGATACTCAAAGGGGAAGAGGAAGTTAGGGGAGAAAGAGGGAAGTGATCATAATGATCTACCAAAAAAAAAAAAACCCCAAACAAACAAACAAACAAAAAACAACCCTCCTTGGAAGACAGACAATAGAAAAGTGGGTGAAAGGAGATATTGGACAGTGTAAGACATGAAAAAATAATTTATAAATTATCAAGCATTCATGAGGGAGTAAGGGTAGGGAAGGGAGGGCATAAAGTGAGCTGATATCAAGGGCTCAAGTAGAAAATATTTTGAGAATGGTGATGGCAGGGCAGTGATGCCAAAAAAAAAAGAATGGTGATGGCAACAAGTGTACAAATGTGTTTGATACAATTGGTGGGTGGATTATGATTGGAGTTGTATGAGCATCCAATAAAATGATTTTTAAAAAAGTTCAAGAAGAGGGCTGAGCCCCGGTGGCATAGTGGTTGTGCGTGGGACTGAGGTCCACTGGGATGGAGGTTCAATTCCAGCAGCAGCTCCACAGGAGCAATGGCTGGGCCTCCTACTCCCACTACCATAGGGCAGTGATGCCTCCCCCTTGAAAAAAGTTCAAGAAGAAAGGAAAAACAAACAAACAAACAAACCCAAAGCAGACTTTCTACTTGTAAGGGTTTACTATCTTGGAAACCTATAGGGGCAGTTCTACCCTGTCCTACAGACAGGCTGTCTGCAGAATTGATTTGATGGCAGTGTTTATGTTTTGTTTGAGTACCTCTCAGACATCAAGTGTATAAGACTTGACTGCAGAATATTTTTTGGGGGGGGATGGGCATCACTGCCCGACTGCAGAACATTTTAAATCACGCATTCCTGGATATTCTGATTTAGTACACCTGGGATGGGAACTCAGACCTGGGGTTTTTAACAAACTTGCAAATGATGCTGGTCTTGTGTTGGTGATATGAGAAGCACTCGTGGGGGAACTTGATCATGTCTGACTTGTTTTAGGTGGTGCTAGGTTCTTCCATCAGGAGGCAAACCAGGTCTTAATGTCTCTCTTTTGTTGCTTTAGTGACTTTGGATGCTCAAGAATGCCGTGGAGCCCAAGTTATAAGATATTTAACCCAAATGAAGTCCAGATATAGTCTTTTATCTTTCTTAGTTTCTATGCCTTGCCAAAAGGATGCTAACTTTTATACAGATCCAATTTTGTAACTAAGAAATACTTGCTTTGTGGTAACTCAAGACAGAAAGCTCTTGCAAGTTGCCAGCCTGCCCTTGTAGGTCTTTTAATTGTAGATTGCTATCCTGACCCACTGTGCAAGAAGCTCTCAGAACTACACACCTAAGGGGCTTCTCAAACCTGGAGTGTTTCACATAACTAAAATGACAATGTCTTATTCAAATTCCATCCTGTCCTATGCTGCGCTCTGCTTTTTTTTTTTTTTTTCCTCCAGAAGGTGACCTGTGATTGTTGGAGGGTAACAGGGAGAAGGCAGCTTCTCTCAGCATGAGTGCGGTTGAAATTACATTAACTGGTGTGCAGAATAGACAGAGCTTGGTGGTGTAGGGGTTTTGTGTTGAATTGCTAACTGCAAGTTCAGCCTTTTGAAAACACCAACCTTGCTGCAAGAAAGAGGAGGATTCTCCTTTAAAGAGATACCACCTCTGAAACCCACAGGGGCAATTCTGCCCTCGCTGTAGGGTCACTGTGAGGCAGACTTGATGGAAGGGAATATGTTGTTTGTTTTGTTTGAGTGTGCAGAATGGCAAAGTGGAGCATCACCACGAAGGAGGGAGACCCTCAGTGAGATAGTTGACCTCATGGACGCCACAATGGGTTCCCACGCAGTGATGACTGGGAGGGTGGTGCAGGACCTGGGAGTGTATCTTTCTGTTGGACACGAAGTCCCTGTGAATCAGCACTGATTAGCAGATATGTAACAGCAGTAGGAAGTGTGCTAGCATAAAGGACATAATAATAGCCAATCTGAAGAATTAACAATCAGAATATTCTCTTCCCCCCCCCCCCCCACATCACTGCCCTCATGGGAATCAGAATATTCTTTACCATTCACTGCTAAGTGCAGAATATATTCTATCCTCGTCAAATTGCCGCCCCATGGATCCTTGGTCTCCTTATGCTGGAAGTCGGTCATTATTAGAATGTTTGTGTGCTTTAAATGGGTTCTCCTTAAAGTGACCAGATTTTAAGAGGTACACCATTGACCGGGGGTGGGGGGGTTTCTTGGTTAAAAATTTGGTCTATAATGGAGCAACAAAAATTTCACAGAGGCTGAGCCCTGGTGGCATAGTGGTTGTGTGCGGGACTGCGGCCCACAGGGTTGATAGTTCAAATCCAGCAGCAGCTCTCCAGGAGCAAGGCTGGGCCTCTATTCCCACCAGGGCAGTGATGCCACACACGCACACAAAAATTTTCATAGAAAGCAAAAGTAGTATTGTAATATATTTAATTTTAAAATGCTGTGGGACATTGTTAAATTGTTAAAAAGCGGCACATCTGGTGACATTAGTTCTTCTGCTTCATTGGAAGCAGAGACAGAGGTGGGTTCCCCCCCACCTTCGAAGACAATGCTTACGTCCATTCATTTTTGTTGTTTAACTAAAAGTCAATTTGATTTTCACATGTCACAGTATAAACATAAATTGTTCAGTTTTGCTTTTTGTCCACTGCACTCCAAAAAGGATTCTCTTTTGGGGAGAAATGGGGAGCAATGTTGCTCTGTAGAAAACATCCAGAGACACAGCACCCTGCCTCTGGATGAAGTGGTACAAGGAAGATAAAATAGCTACAAAGAGGCTGTGCTCAGCCTTTCTCTGTCTGGTTGAGTCATTCCTGAGCAAGTGGGCACCTTCATAGCACAGACTGGGGCCGAGTCAATGGGGACTCTATATCATTGGCATGTGGACCCCATGGCTGGCCTCACGCTAGGAGCAGGTCCCACTGGCATCATTCCAGGAGGAGGAGGAGGGCCCATCATTGGCATCATACGTCCATTCATTTTTTGGGGGGCATCACTGCCCTCTGGTGGTCATGGGAGCTACCCAACCTTGCTCCCGGAGAGCTGGATTTGAACCACCAAGCCAATGGGCCGCAGTCCTGCACTCAACCATTATGCCACGGGGGCTCAGCCCACGTCCATTCATTTTTAAGGGTAACGAAAAGTTCTAATTTTTCCTTTCTTGCTTAAGTCAAATACGTGTATGAAGACATGTATGGTTACTCTGTGGAATAGTCTACAGGGTTTTTTTTTCCAATTTTTTTTTGGGGGGGACATCACTGCCTCTGGTGGATGTGGACGCTACCCATTGCTGTTTTTTTTCCAATTTTTGAAATAGCAAGTTCATAAGTATGTTTCAGTACTGTTAACTTTTAAAAAATTATTTTCCCCTTAATGTTACTGGATTGATCAAAGGAGTTCACCAAAAGGGAAGTTGAGAGGTGATACAGGGGTAGGGAGGTCCAAAGTATGCACAACTAAGCCACACTATGCTATTTGAAAGTAATTACACAGGGAATTGGTACAAAGTGCACTCTATAAAGTGATCCACCCAACACTAATTCCACATTAACCACAGAGGGGTATGCCCTCAGGGACTATTACTTTCCTAGTTCATTGGCCTGCCATCCTGGAGTGCTGCACTTTTTCACAGTCTGTATATTCTGTAGGGGACATATGAGCAAAGAGATAGAAACACTGGCTTCTTGGATTCACTGGAATAAACTGAAATATCAGAGGGGGATATCAAGTCACTGACGCTGCTGACTTCAGTCTCATCCCCACTCTGCTTAGATCTCTGAGCATGCTCCTCCTCTTCAGGGATAGAGGAATGGAGATTTCTAGAAGAGAGCATGAAAGTTAGGACAAGTCAAAATACATCCCTTCTGATGCACGTGTTTTAGATTCCCCATCCAGTGTCAGTGCTTCTGCTGGTGAGTATTGTCAAAGAGAAAAACAAAAATACATACAATTATCTGGCTGAAATGAAAAGCTTTTGTTGAGAGGCAAGGCAATTTACATAATGGTAATCAGAAGATTCATTGGATTCTGAACCAAGTGAGACAGGGAGTAGATTGTTCAGGGAGTTTTTATCAGAAAGTGTAAAGAACGTCCATAAAAATACAATGATTGGCTGACAGTTAATGGTCACAGAATTGGGCAAGGAACATCTGATAGCATGCATGTCATGAATTCTTTTTCGATCCAGCATTAGCTAAGAAAAGAGAGTAGACACTAAGCTTAAAACTTTTTACTGCCCTGGCTAACTTCTCCTGTGGATGTATTCCCAGAGCACGTAGGATGGTGTGGTAATTACATAATCTGGTGTAAATTTGGGACTTGAGAGGATTTTGAATGAAGGGGTGGAATCTAGTCTACCAATTGGGTCACAGTGAATAAGAGTTCTGTGTGGGCCTGGTCTTCCCGTGAGGTTTTTGGAAATTCTGGTAATTCTTCCCTGGAGGCCGGAGACACACTCTTTCACTCACTTCTTGAGAGACACACTCCTGAGAAAAAATCATGCCATGACACTGATAGACCTCGTGCCCTTGAAAGTGGAGGAGCGATGTGGAGACCCCTCCCAGCACAGAGATGCTTCTGTTATTACTGAATCCACAGACTTAAGGCCCACAGACCTGTGACCTGCCTGCATTAGGCATCATTGCATGTGCTTCGTGAGTCTGATGAGGACTTTATAATTGGTATCAGACATATAGGCTAATATCAGACTGATGGACTTGAGCTAGACTGGGCTGGGATGTTTTCTCACTATTCAATTGCTCTTGTATATAAAGCTCTTTCTTGTACACATATGAATGTCCATGTTTCTCTAGTCTACCCGGTCTAACACAGATTGGTCATTTAGTACTATATCTTCATTAAGTCTAACAAGAGAAAAATATATAAGTTAAGTGATTTAGTATTCTGTTACGGTGTGCTTAATTCTGACTCAAGATGAGAGAAGCAGCTTTGAGAAAAAACAGAACCCAGATTCTAAGGATGAGCCCTAAGAAAGATGTTTGCTTTCAGAACATAAATCTAGTGCAAAAGACTGCAGAGGCAGCTTAAGTCCTCAGATGCAAACCCTGTGATTAAAGTTATACTCCTAGACGGGAAGGCTTTCAGACTGAGAAAGATGCGGACGAGACAAATGTCCTGGCATAGAAAGGATCAGAAATCTCCAAGTGCGTGAGAAGGACAAGGCAGTGTTGGAGATTTTATTCCACCCAACTTCCAGCTCTGTTCATAAATGCGTGCCCACTCTCACCTGCCTCAGTGGCTTGACCGCAGTGGTGGGTGGCGAGATAACGGGTCCAATTACACACAGTGCTTCAATGAAATTTCAGTGATTGACATTTAGGTAATAGTTCCAAACTTGGATAGCTCTGCTCTGAAAACAAGCACGAGAGTCTCCTTTTATTTGATGACAATGGTATGCATCGCTGTAAGCTTTATCTCGAGTAAGCATTTGTTCTGGGAATCGTTTGGGGCATAGTCCTTAACAGGGTGTATTCTTAAGCAAACAAAACTCGTAAGCAACCCAAATCACATTCTCCTCTACAATTTAATACCAGATAATTTATTTCCATGCTGAGGTAACTTTTAATTTAAAATGGACTTTTGGCTTCAAATGTGAGCATAGCCACCATCTTCTTCCTGTGTGGAGTCCTAAATTAATTTGTAATGCTCTTAGTCAAGGTGCATTGGTGTCCTTATAGATGTAAATGAAGTTTTTAATCTGCTTTATTCCAGGTGAATAAACAGAACTTTATTCTAGGTGAATAAACAGAACTTATTCCCTGTATCAATGACTGTACTGATCTGTTATATGGAAGACAACACAGTCTGCATATCTGAACTCTGTTGGGTTACAGCATTGTTCACAATAGTTTTCTGTCGTAAGCCACGCTCCAGCTGGATTTTATAAAAAATGTTTTTCTTAAAAAACAACAACAACACTGCTATTGGATCATTTCTAATTCAGGCTTGTTGTTGGGTGCCATCTGCTTGGTTCCGGCCCACAGCGACCTTAGGCACCCCAGACCAAGCACTGCCTGGCCCTGCACCTTCCTCACTAATGGCCCAATGCTGGAGCTCATCGTATCAACCCATCTCCTTGAGTGCCTTCCTCTTTACCAATCACGATGTTCTTCTCCAGACGCTTGTGTCCTCTGACTGCACGGCCACAGTGTGAAAGACAGAGTCTTCCCATCCTTTCCTCTGGGCAACACTCTGGCCCAGCTTCTTCCGGTTCTTATTGACCCTTTATCGGGTTTTCCAGGCTGTCCGTCTTCACGGGAACTGCAGACCTGTGGTAAGGAGTCAAAGGCCTACCTAACAGCAATACTAAGCTCCACTTGGATCTTATGTTGCTGTGGTTAAACTCAAAACCAAGCACCGCTGTTGGGTCAACGCTGCCTGATCTGGTAAGGCAGGGTAGAACGAAGGGGCCCTATGAGTTTCTGAGTTTGTAGATCTTTGTAGAAGGCGAAAACCTTTTCTTTCTCTCGTACAGCAGCCGGTGGGTTTGAACAAT
The DNA here is from genome assembly GCA_004026705.1 of Nesogale talazaci. Lineage (NCBI taxonomy): Eukaryota > Metazoa > Chordata > Mammalia > Afrosoricida > Tenrecidae > Nesogale > Nesogale talazaci. The sequence continues at coordinate 19,217 of PVJH01019543.1, forward strand.
GGACTTTACAGGTAACAGCCCAAACCGCTACTTCACCAGCACCCCCTGCTGTTGTTAGGTGTCATCAAGTGGGATCCAACACGAAGTGCAACACGAAGTACAACAAAAAGAAACATTGCCCAACAACTTGGCATCCTCACAATTGTTAGGTTTGAGCTGATGGTTGCAGCCACAGAGGACAGCCTCAAAGTGAACTAGAGGCCTTGGTAGCACTGTTGGGAAAGTGTCGGACTGCTCAACACAAAGCTGGAAGTTCAAATTCACCAGTGGCTCTGAAGGACAACGTTGAGGCTATCTACACCCTTATGAATGAAATCAACCAAATGGCAATAGGCTTGAGTTTTTTAAACATAAAAGATAATTAAATGCAGGTGCAATGCAAACCTTCACCACAGCATCTTTTAGTTTTACTAAGCCATTTTGAGAAATTTTTAGATATACATATGTAAGAAATAATAAATTATAATTTATTGCAATGTAATAGACTTATAATAAATCCATTAAAATGTAATACATTTATTGCAATACATTTATTGCAAATAAGTTTTAATAAATAATAGATAATAAAAAATAAATATATCTTGCAACGTAGTATAGAGACTGTCAAAGAGAGAAATTGATAGCTTTGCTTTTGAGGTTTTCCGACCTGTTTTAGGAGCTATGGTAGTTTAATGGATTACACATTAGGCTGCTAAGTTTGTGATTACACATTAGGCTGTTAGCAGTTTGAAACTATCAGCCACTCCAAGGGAGAAAGAAGAGGCTTTCTCTCTCTTTAGAGTTAGTCTCAGAATTCCTGGGATAATTCTACACTGTCCTGTACACATACCTATTGCTATGGGTTAGAGTTAAGTCAATGGCAGTGAGTTACCTGTTTTCAGGTACAAAACAGATTTCAACCACAAATTAAAAAAAATTTTTTTTGGGGGGCATCACTGCCTCTGGTGGTTATGGGTGCTACCCAGTGCCACTCCTGAGAGCCGCCGCTGGATTTGAACCGCCAAGCCCGCAGGCTACAGTCCCTCACTCAACCACTTACGCCACCGGGGCTCAGCCCCCTCAAATAAAATTTAAGGAGAACGTTTCTTAAGTCTTAAAAGGGACAAAGGCAACAGAAAGGTAGACATGTCGTCCAGATGAGGGGAGGGCATAATGGCATCTGAGGATTCACAGTCAGGAGGTTGGTTAAATAAGGTATGGAATAAAGGAAACTCACACCATCATGACTGGTGGCAGGTCAGTACATCACAGTTACAGGTGGGACTACAGAAGTAGGAACAGGACCACGTTTGGGATGCATACCTCCCATTCCCACTACTTGTTTGTCCGTTTATTGCATGGTGGCAGCTTGTGCGTTGTGATGCTGGAAGTTATGTCACTGATATTTCAAACGCCAGCAGGGTCAGCTAAAGCAAACAGGTTTAAGCAGAGCTTCCAGACTAAGAACAGACTATTCTGAAGAAAGTGGCTGTATGCTTCAGAGAAATTAGCCTCTGAAAAGCGTATCGATAGCAGGAGAGCATTATCAGATCCTGAAAACATTGTCAGAGACAGCGCCAGAGGATGAGGTTCTCAGGTTGGGAGACACCCAAACATGACTGAGGAAGAGCTGCCTCCTCACAGCAGGGTTGTTCGTCATGACGTGGCTGCAGTAAAACTTTGGAATGTACAAAGTATGAATCTGAGAAAATGGGAAATCATCAACAATTTAATGAAACACATAAAGATTGATATCCTAGGCATTAGTGGGCAGAAATGGATTGGTATTAAACCTTTTTAATTAGGAAAACATGCTTTCTTATGCCAGGAATGACAAGCCCAAGAGGAATGATGCCACATTTATACTAAAAAAAAGATATTTCAAGAATGAACCTGAAGTACAATGTTTGGTGTGTTAGAAAAATATCTATCCCCATAGAAGGAAATCCAACTGAATATGATAATTTCATTTTATGCACCAGTTACTAAACTAGGGATGAATAAATTAAGAAGAATTTTACCAATGTCTTCAGTCTGAAATTGATCAAATATGGAATCAAAATTCATTGGCCATTCAGATGCAAAAGTTGAGAAAAAGAAGGAACAGTAATTGGAAACTATGGACTTGATGGCAGAAATGAAACTGGGGATCTCATGATGAAATTTTCTCATCATTTTACCAACAACACAAAAGGAGACTATTCTTGTGGACTTTTCCAGATCAAATACACAGAAATCAAATTGACTACAAGTGTGGGAAGAGACAATGGAAAAGCTCAATAACAGTCGCTACAATGAGGCCAGGAGCTGATTGTGAACATCAACTGCTCTTATGTAAGCGCAGGTTGAAACTGCAGGAAAATTAAAACAAGTCTATGAGAGTCACGATATGACCTTGAGTCTATCTCTCTCACCTGAATTTTGAAAACATTTCAGGAACATTTGACACATTGAACACTAAAGACAGGAGACCTGGTGAACTGTGAGATGACATCATACACAAAGAAAGCAAAATGTCATTAAAAAGAGGAAAGAAAGAAAACATCAAGGTAGATTCCAGAAGAGATGCTGCATCTTGCTGTTCGTCATAGAGTTGGCTAAGGCAAACGGAAGAGATGATGCCGTCCAAGAGGGGAACAGAAAATTTCAAAGGACAGCTTAGGAAGACAAAGTGAAGTTTTATATATGGAAATGTGCAAAGACCAAAAAGGAAGAATGTGCTCAGCATGTCTTAAACTGAGAGAACTGAAGAAGAAAATTCAAACCTTGAGTTTTAATATTGAAGAAGTCTATGGACAAAATATTGCATGATGCAGAAAACATCAAGAGAAGCTGGAAAGAATACAGAGTCACTGTATCAAAAAACTCGTCCATATTGCACAATTTCAGGAGGTAACACATGAGCAAGAACCAATATATTGAAGGAAAAAGTTCATGCTGCACTGAAGGCCTTAACCACAAACAAGGCTCCAGGGATTGTTCTATTATCAATTGAAATGTTTCAGCAAGCACACTGGAAATATTCACTCATCTATGGCAGAAAATTTGGAAGACTGTTATTTGGCCAATTGGCTGAAAAAGGTCTGTGTTTGTGCCCATTCCAAAGAAAAGTGACCCAAGAGAATGTTCGAATTATGGAACAATACCATTGATATTGCGTGAAAGTAAAATTTGCTGAAGATCATTCAACACAGGTTGCAGTAGTACCGAGACATGGAGCTGCCGGAGGTTCCAGCAAGATTCACACCAGGATGTGGTACAAGGGTTCATGGCTGACCATGGAGTCAGGCCCCACAACTGAATGGGTCCTGAGGAACAGTGGTACAATTGGGAGAAATAGAGAGAAAGAGTAGATACAGATGCTCACTTTTTTCTATGTCAGAATCAAGGACACATACGTAACAAGATGGGCAGTAGCTTAATTTTTGGATGTACCTAAGCTTAATGGGGGAAACAACCAATGACTAGCATCCAAAGGTTAAGCTACTGCCCATCGTGTTAGGCATGTGCCTGATGGAGGCTTTCTAGTGCCATGACTATATAAACCTGTTGGAAAATACACTCCCGTTCTCCTGTAGTCCCAGTTGCATCCATGAGACATGATGGTGAAGGACAGAGTGAACAGATTTGACCGAATTGGGCACCTGGTCACCAGGACTGCGTTCTGATGCGGCAATGTGGAAACTGTTGCCAACAATAACCCCTTCATTGATCTGAACTGCATGGTCTACATGTTCCAGTATGATTCCATCCACGACAAGTTCAATGGCACTGTCAAGGCTGAGAACAGGAAGCTTGTCATCAATGGGAAGCCCATCTCCATCTTCCAGGAGCGAGATCCCGCCAACATCAAGTGGGCTGAGGCTGGTGCTGAATATGCTGTTGAGTCCACTGGTGTCTTCCCAACCCTAGAGAAGGCTGGGACTCATTTGAAGGACAAAAGGGTGATCATCTCTGTCCCTTCTGCTGAAGCCTCGATATATGTGATGGGTGTGAAGCATGCCATGAGAAGTATGACAACTCCCTCAAGATTGTCAGCAATGCCTCCTGCACCATCAACTACTTAGCTCCCCTGGCCAAGGTCATCCCTGACAATTTTGGCAACGTGGAAGGACTCATGTCCACAGTCTACTCCATCACGACTACCCAGAAGACCGTGGACGGCGCCTCTGGAAAACTCTGGTGTAAGGGCCGTGGGGCTGCCCAGAACATCATCCACCACATCTACTGATGCTGCCCAGGCTGTGACAAGGTTATCCTTGAGCTGAATGGGAAACTCCCTGGCATGGCCTTCCATGTCCCCACCCCAATGTGTCCATCATGGATCTCACCTGCTGTCTGGAGAAAGCTGCCAAGTACAATGACGTCAAGCAGGTGGTGAAATTGGGGCTGGCCCCTCAGACCTCTCTATTGGTTCCCTGCTTCATGCCAGTGTGTTGCATTCATGTTTTGGAGCACTGGTTGAAGTCTGGTCCCTCTTTCACTGTGAAGATATAAACAATACCTTTCCCTTGGGTGGACCCCTATCCCAACTACATGGATAGCTCCCCCTCCCCACAGAAGAATTCACTTCAGAGGCCAGCTCTGAAGCTACAGCTCAGGGAGAGGGACATATCTGAGCAGAGCTCACAGGAGCAAAGGAATGGGGGGGGGGGGAGAGAGAGAGAAAGCACATCCTAGCCCACCAAGCCCTGAGGATGATATTTCTACTCAGAGCAGTCAAAGTACAGAAAGGACCATATGGCCTGCCCCACTACAAGACTTAATATCCCTCACTGACCCATAGCACTAGGGGGACAAGTGTGAGAATTATGCTTGATCTGACCCCACCACACTGAGGTGAAACATTGAGGGTGAGCAACACAACAAGGGGAACAGAACAATGCAATCTCCAGGGAATACTCTAAATAGACTTTGGCTCCAGGGCATGACACTCCATCAGACTCGACCAGAAAACACTCCTAAAGATCAACAAACAGACCTTGAACTATTTACAGCCTTTTCTTTGTTGTTGTTGTTGTTGTTGTTCTGTTTTGCTGCTTTGTTTTGTTCTCCTTTTTTTTTTTTCTGTAATTATTTCCACAGGTATATCCAGATAAGATAGCTAGGGTGGGACTGAGCCCTGGGGGCGTAGTGGTTGTGCACGGGACTGCGGCCCACTGGGACGGAGGTTCAATTCCAGCAGTGGGGCTGGGCCTCCTACTCCCACCACTGGAGAGCAGGGATGCCCCCCTCCCCCCAAAATAAATAAAATAAGAATAAGGTGGTGGAATAGACAATAGTTCCCTAGAGGGCATCCTGGGCTTCCCTGAGGACCATGTTGTCTCCTATGACTTCAACAGTGGCACCCACTCATTACATTGATGCTGGGGTTGGCATTGCCTTCAAAGACCACGTTTTCAAGCTCATTTTCTGGTATGACACAGCGACAGAGTGGTGGACTTCACCGTCCACATGGCTTCCAAAGGAATAAGAGCCACCGTGGACCACCGCCAGCCCCTAGCAACAGCACTAGAGGAAAAGGGCCCTCAGCTGCTGGGCAGTGTTTGCCCCGCCACCTCCCAGCTAGATCCCCCAACACACTGAGAATATTCTATCCAGACTCTCTGCAGGAAGGGGAGAGGCATAGAGAGCCCGACCTCATCATGCACCATCTGTAAAAGTACACTGGACCCAGTAAAAGCGAAAACATAAATTCTTCCAACTAAATGACATCAAGATAAACAAGAGAAGTTATTAAAGTTGTCGGTGATTTCATCTTGCTCACATGCACCATCAATGCTCACGGAATCAGCAGGCAAGAAATCAAATACGCATTTCATTGTGTAAATTTTCTTCTTAAGACTCCTTTAAAGTTTTGAAAAGCAAGCATGTTACTTTGAGGGCTCCAGTGCACCTGGCCCAAGCTACGGTATTCTTGGTTGCCTCATGTGCTTGCGAAAGCTGGACACTGAATAAGGAAGGAGGAAGAAAAATCACTATCTTTGAGCTATGGTGGTAGGGGAAAATATTAAAAATATCAATCATTGCCTAAAGAATCCAGCCCAAATGTTCCTTTGACGCAAAGCTGGTAAGACTTGATCTCGTGTACTATAGACAAGTTATTAGGAGAGTCCGATCCCCAGAAAAAGAAACCAGGCTTGGTAAAGGGGAGAGAAAGTGAAGAACAAAAGTCTGGACAAGACAGCTTGACATGGTGCCTCAGTAATGGTTTCTGTGGCGGTCATGTATTCGTGATGTCAATTTCATGATTGGGATGTAGGGGTGGAGTCTAGCCTGTCAATCTGGAGCTGGCCAATGAGTAGCCAATGAGGTCTCTGTGTGGGCATGGCTTTCTCCTGAGAATTCTGCGAAGACTCACAGTATTTCCCAATTGGAGAAGAAAGACTTGACGCTCAGTCTCTGGGAGTCAGTCTCCTAGATGACGAATTAGGAGAAGACAAGATGGAAGCGTCCGAGGAGCTGGAGGAGCCAGAGGAGAAGCCATATGGCCTTACCCTGATAGAACCAGAATTCCGAAGCTGGAGAAGCCACATGGAGACTCCTGCCAGCGCCGAGTTGCTTCTAGCACTTCTGGATGCCGTTGATAGAGCCTGAACCCTGGAAGCGAAGAACCCTGGGGAGACCCCTGCCAGTGGCTGGATGCTTCAACTACATGTGCTTCGTGAGTCAGAAGGAGACTTTATAGTATCAGACATATGGGCTAATGCTGGATTCATGACCTTGGAGTGGTCTGGGTTGGGATGCTCTCCAATGTTCCATTCCTCTTGTATATAAAAACCTTTCCCTTATATCCATATGTGTGCCTATGAATTTGTTTCTCTAGTCTACCTGGACTAACACACTTCCATAATTTTTAAATTGCTATGGGACAGGATTGGTTCTTCCATCTCAAAAGTTTGCAGAACCCTGCCCTAAACTGTGGCGAGTTTGAGGGCATGTATAATAGGTTTGTTACAATGACTAGAGGTCTTCAAGCTATGGGACAAAAGGGTCACGCGTCACAGAGAACAGGCAGAATCCTTTGGTCTGTCACTTCCTAAGGTCTCAGGCTTCATTGATTATGTAAATAGGCTTGCTTGTCCAGAGGGTTTTGTTTGCCCAAACTTGCTGAATTGGAACTGTCCTAAGAATATTTTACTGGCAAGGATGGGGGTGGGGGGAGTGGGGGAGCTGCTACATTTTGGTTGTGAGAAGACTTAGTCTGTATAGACGAGGTCCCAAGCTGTCACATTTCCATTATTTGAGTGGGTTTCCCCTTGACCTGGTGAGCATTTTGAGTTTTCTATCTCCATCAGCAGTGACAGCTTTGGACCCGCTTTAGCCTATTCTGTGGAGTCGCCGGGAGTCGGAGTCTGCTGGCGGGCTCTGAGTTTGGTTTGGTTGCCTGATCAGTATGTACTTATCCCAGTCCTGGTCCTGCTCCCGCTTCTTCCGTCACGCATCCATCTGCTTCCCAGGAGCGCAGCGCCCCCTGCCGCCGACCTCGCGCGCCGCCGCCGCCGCCGCTGCGCAGCGCCCCCTGCCGCCTAGGAGGGCGGCCGACGCGACGCCGAGGCCGGGAACATGGCGGGGCGGCCGCGAGAGCCAGCCTCTCCGCCGCCGCCGCCGCCGCCGGCCCGGGCCCGAGAGGCGCCCAATGTGGTGGCGTGGATGTCCCAGTGGGCCGACGACCACCTGGTGCTGGTCCGGGTACGGCAGGAGGTGGTGGCGAGGAGCGAGGAGCGCGCCTCAGGGAGGCGTGGCCCGGGGAGGCCTGGCCTGGGCGGCGGCCCCGCGAGCCCGCGGGGGACGGGCCGGCGGTCTGGGGTGGGCGCCCGGGGGCTTTGCGAGGGTTGCCGGGGCCCGGCGGAAGGGCTGGGCTGCTTCGGGTCCTAGAACAGGGGCCGAGAGGGCCAGGGGAGAGCCCCTGGGTCCGGCGCGCGTCCTGGGAGAAGGATTTTCGTTGTATAAAAAAGAAAAAAGTGCGAGGTCGCCAGTTGATTCCAGCTCATCTGATGGCAGCGGGGACCCCCGACGCCACGTGAGCTCCAGGCTGTCGTTCACGTGGAGCCTTCGTGTGTAGCAGAAGGACAGCGGGGGCCGAGAGGCATTGCGTGGCGGGGGTGCGGGGTGTGTGTGTGTGTGTGTGTGTGTGTGTGTGTGTAGAGGAAGCGGTATCAAGGGGGCTGCCTCTGAGTGGAAGAAGGTCATGTGAGTGATTTGTGGGGGGAAACCCAGGGACTGTGTGTGGACAGAATAAGATGAAAGTTCAGTTCCAGTGCGGGGCTGTGTGTGACCACATGGGCGCTCAGTCACACACACACACACACACACACACACACACACACACACACGAGGTCGCTAGGCGTCGGCATGGACAGAGGGCAGAGAGCGTGGGTTGTTAGGGAGCGGAATATAGAATAGCGGTTTGAAGGGCAGTTCGAACGGGACACCGCCGTCCCGTGGGTGGTGGGCTGTCTAATAAACCTGAGGCTGTTTTTAAAGCCCTGGTCCTGAAGGACATCTTGGAGCGGGCGAGAAAGCAGCAGCAGCAGCGGTGGAAGGCCACTGGGAACATTTAGATTTGCAGCAGGGAGAAGTCAGCGGCTGCGAGGGCGCAGGCAGTTAGCGAGGGCAGGTTACGCAGCATTTGCCTGCTAACCGCAAGGTCACTAGTTGGAAACCACCAAGCTGCCCCTGGGGACAGAGGACACACGCAGGGCCTCACTTTGAGTCCGCATCCATTCGACCTCTGTGGGTGAAAGCCCAGGTTCTAAAAGGAAGGCACTAGAATAGGGAGTGTCTGCCACTTAGTAGGGTTAGGTACAGATTTGTATCCTCGCAGGAAGGAGTAAGATGGCACATGGTATTTTGGAATTAAAAATTAACCAAGGTAGAAACGTTTATAAGTTTGTAAGCACCCATAAGACGAACAAAACCAAATGCACTGCCCTGGAGTCGTTTCTGACACAAAGTCACCCTGTAAAAACACAATTTCCCCAACTGTTAAGTCTTGACTGAGGTAGGCAGCCACATCTTTGTGTGGTAAGTTGAAACTGCTGACCTTGTGTGGTGACATTGACATATTGACACAAAGATACATGGTTCCAAATAGCCTAATTATTGAACATTAAGACTGTGCCCTTCAATATCTTTGCAATGTCATTCCTTATGTAGCTAGTTGTATTTATGGAAGGGAAATGTAAGCTTGTCACTTGTAAGTAGTTGCAGGATTCTTCCTTTGTTTTTGCTTTTTTGGGGGGAGCATCACTGCCTCTGGTGGTCGTGGGAGCTACCCAGCGCTGCTCCTGACAGCGGCGGCTGGATTTGAACCGCCAAACCCGCAGGTTGCAGTCCCACACTCAACCACTTACATCATCAGGGCTCAGCCCGGATTCTTCCTTTTTAATTAAACTCTTACTTGCTCTAATTAGTTTTAAGTCAAGCACTTTAAGAACATCACTTTTTGGGGCTTTCTTTAATCACGGTTAGCATATATGTAACAAACATTGGGCATTTTCCCAGTCTTCACATGTACAGCTCAGGACCATGTTCATCACATTGTTCAATAATCGTTCTGTTTGGCAATGTATGTGGCAACATGTGTGCAAATGTGCTTGATACAGATGATGTACTGAAAGTTATAATAGCTGTAACAGTCCCCAATAAAATTATTAAGAAAAAAAATCATCCTGATCTATTCCCAACTGATATCAACCTTAACGAAGCACAAAGTCTCTTAAGCATTGAGTTTTTGTTAACACACACACACACACACACACACTCATTTCCACCTCTGGTAATCACTAATTTACTTATATGATAATTCATGTAAGTGGGCTCATACAATAATCGTCCTTTTATGCCTGATCTATTTCATTCAGCATAACAATCTCAAGGTTCATCCCTATGTAGTAGGATGTATCAGAACTTCTCATTATGGCTGAGTAATATGCTACATTTATATACATTATATGTATATGCTACATTTACTATATGGCATGGTGCAATAATAAACACTGACATACATGTTTCTGGTTCTGTTTTCAGTTCTCTGGGGTATGTACACAGGAGTATATTTACTGGATCATGTGGTAATTCCTTGAAAAAAATTTCAAGAATTTTTTTTATTCTCATCAACTATGAGTTCCAGTGGTCCGCATCCTTTTCTTTTTTTAAATACCTTTTCATATAAAAATTACTACTGTTCCCAACTATATACCTATATATGTTTGTTAAAATGCTGTATTTTAAAGCTTTAGTGATAATGTTTTCGACCAAATACTTAAATTTCCACCATTGACCAAGGATATGATCAGAGACACTCTGGGCATTATCCAACAAGTCTTAGGCTGGTTTATGCCTTCAAGGAACTATGGTTAAAGCAATGCAATCAACAGAGAACCATACAATTTTTTTGTTTGTTTTTGTTTGTTTTTTTGGGGGTCCATCACTGCCCTCTGGTGGCAGTGGGAGGCCTAGCCTTGCTCCCAGAGAGCTGCTGCTGGATTTGAACAGCCAGCCCTGTAGGCTGCAGTCCTGCATTCAACCACTATGCCCCCCGGGGCTCAGCCCCATACAATGTTTTTGTTTGTTTGTTTGTTTGTTTTGGGGGGGGCCCTCACTGCTCTCCGGTGGTGGGGGTAGGAGACCCAGACCCACTGCTGGAATTGAACCTCCGTCCCAGTGGGCCACAGTCCCGCGCACAACCACTACGCCACCGGGGCTCAGCCCCATACAATGTTTTTTATGTATATAATTACTGTGCATGCCTGATTGTTTGGGATGGACTGGGATTATAAAATTTGTTTTGTTTTAAAATTTTATTGGGGCCTCCAACAAATCCCATCACAATACATACATACATAATATGTACATTTGTACACTTGTTGCCATCATCATTCTCAAAACATTTTCTTTCCACATAAGCCCCCTGGTATCAGCTCCTCATATTTCCCCTTCCTCCTCACCTCCCCCAAGAAAATATAAAACTTTAAACATCAAGGTTTATGGAATAAGTGGGCAATCAAAGTTTCTTGGAAAATGTAGGCCTTCAATTGAAGAATATGAGGCATAGGGACAGTTAGAGAGAGAAGGGGAAGACAATCTTTTTGTGTTGTTCTGTGTAACCCTTTTCATTAGTATTTCAACTGTGTGAATAGTAATTAGAATGAAGCCTTATATCTCTTTCTGTAGAACATCAGCACTGGAATGGCCATAGCTGGAATCGTGTTACTCTTCAGAAGTGTTCGAATGGTAAGTTAAACATTGAAAAAAGCATTATGATATGCAATGGATAGTTGCTATAATCCTACCAGTTTTCATCACAAGCAGTGTATCATTTTGGTATTGCTCTTGGAAGCTTTAAAGTAATATTGTAGAATAAAGGGGAAATTTTGAGATCTTGATTTAAAAGCACATCCAAAGGATTTTATGGGAAGGCACTGCACAACTTATATTTCTATAATTGCTTCTTTTCATGCTTAACACCGAATCTTCCAAAGAATTGAGTTTGCTAGAATATTCACATCACTAAATTTGCCATTTGCACTTTGTGTATTATTTCAAAAGTGCTTTCTCTATGGCTTTTAGAATTAGATTGTAATTGAATTATGTTCCTTAAAACTGAATACTTAATGCCATTTTTTGGCCCTTCTTGTGTATTAATAATAGAGGGTATCAATCTGTTTAATAAGTCAAAATTTAACAGTGTATTTTACATGACCAATTCATGTCTCTACAATGTCATGTAGAGATTAAGCCAAACACCAAGCCTACTACCTATTGAGTCAATTACAACTCATAAAAAACATGAAAGTCATTGCCATCTAGTTGAGGCTGACTCCTAGGGCCCTTATAGGACTAGGTAAAATAGCCTCTGTGAGTTTCTGAGACTGTAACTTTTATGTGAGTACCAAGCCCCATCTTTCTCTGGGGGAACTGGGAGTGGTTTAGAACAGGCCAGCGTATAAACGCTCCACCACCAGGGCTCCTCAGTTACCATTCATAGCAGCCCTATGTAGGGTTTCTGAGGTCATAAATATTTAAAAGAGCAAACAGCTCATCTTTTTCCCTCAGGTGGCTGGTGTGTTTGAACTACTGACCTTGTGGTTAGCCATACAGTCCCCAGTCGTGATTTATTGCTCCTATTTACAGTCTATTTCTTTCTTTTATGTCTATATCCAATTTTATGCTATCATGCCCTTCGTAGCAGTAGTCTACTTTGGAATATCTTTTCCAACTGCTGCCTTTCCTCCCCTCTCTTTAATTTTAGACTGAAGAGTGACCAAAAACCAGAGTCTTTGGGGTTTCTGGGGTCTGGTCTCTATCCAGACAGTAAGCCTGGTCACCTTCCTGATTTTGAGTTATGTTCCACATCTTTCTCCCACTCTATACAGAACCTTGTAATTTGAACTCTCCAGAGCAGTGGGTAATGATCACAGGCACCCCTATCTCTTCTGGTTTCTGAGTCGTTAAAACCTGTGTTAGACCGGGTTGCCTAGAAAAACAAATTCATTGACATATGTGTAAGAGAGAACTTTTTGTCAAGAAATAATTATGTACCAACAGACTATCCCAAGCCAGTCCAGATCAAATCTGTAGTTTTGATATCAGCCCATGAGTTCAATATTAGCCCATGAATTTCTCTTCAGATTTACGCAGCCCATGCAATGATGCTACATGCAGGGAGGTCACAGGCTGCTGGGCAGAAAGTCCTGTAGAGTCAATGGAAGCGGATGCATCTCCAGGGCTCTGGTTGCCATCAGTGTGGCTCCAGGTGACTTGTCAACAGGAATGTATAGCAGGCAGTGTGTGGCCCACCTCCAGGGAGAAAGAAAGGAAGTTCCCTTAATTCTCATGAGTAGACCATGCCCACAAGGAGGTATCAATCCTAATTGACCGTCCAGACCCCACCTCTATACTTATTTATCAAGTTGACCCGAAATTATGTAACTACCCCAGTCCACTTCTTGTCAACTTGAAACATTTACACAACTCCTTAGCCATATATAATTTCTAAAACAAAGACATAATAAAACCATATGTGCCTAACAGAATAAAACTAAAATGCATATAGTTCAAAATGTGCCACCCTCATTTAAACATAATATTCTATAATTGAATAAAAATATTCTATGCCTAACACCTGTGGTTAAGTGAAAACTTGTACCATAATCCTATAATCCTTTGATATATTCCCCTACCTATGAATGTTTGTAAGCCAGCCACTTCATGCCTTTATCTGCCCGATTTTGAGTATCCACTTTAGATACTGCCCACCTACATCAACCCAGTACTCCAAGGAGGCAAACATGATCTTTGATGTGAAGAATCTTCATTCCAATTGGAATCTTGTGAATCTACATTCATAAACAAAGTCAAATCAGGACAGACCATCCATTAGTTCAGCAGCAATGTGCATTAATCCACAGGTTCAAAAATCTTCATCTGGTCAGGTTCTGGTCAACTCAATGCGTACGTCCATGTTTAGCCTTATCAAGGTGCCCATTGGCCACCTCGCCTTTGCCATAAGCCCAGTCACAAATTCTCCACAACTCTTGCCCCCTTGGACTAGGTCATGAGCTTCAGACCAGCAAACCTGCTCTCATCTTCTCCTGTAGTCCATGTGAACCAGGTCCACAGGCATCAGTGACCAGACTCAGCCAGTCTCTTAATTGCTGCCTTACTCCTACTTCCTCTGAACAAGTGGGTCCAGGTGGTCGCCTAACGAGCATTTTAGACTACCTGCAGACTCCCTTTAACGGTCAGTCCTAGAAAGGAGAATCCCTTCATGGCTCCACATTTTTTTTTGTTTGTTTGTTTGTTTCAGGCACAAACCACTAGTTCAATCTTCAAAAAGCCAGTGTTCCTTTTTTCTTCTTCAGTCTGTCAACAGCCTGCTAGGCAAGTCTCTTAAAAAATAAATGTCCTAAGCACTCAAGGCACTGGTGGGGCTTATCTTTTCAGAGCCTTTTTTTGCCAGGTGTGCCCCACACGCATTTAATGATCCAATTTAATGATGAAGGCAAGTAGGTTTGCAAACTATTTTTACTTGCCAGTAATTATTCCTATCACTCATTATATAAATGACAATAGGCAGAAGAAAACACTACAAACCTAGTACAGCTAAATCCTACACTCAATTTTTTTAAACTTAATTCTTTTTTTTTTTGTGGGCATCACTGCCTCTGGTGGTTGTGGGCACTACCCAGTGCCACTCCTGAGAGCCGCCGCCGCTGGATTTGAACTGTCAAGCCTGTGGGCCGCAGTCCTGTAAACTTAATTCTTAAAACAGATTATATCGTCTTCTAAACTTATCTTAATCCTTATCCAAACTATTCCATTGATATGAAATATAGCATCTCTGATTGCATGAAACCAAGATGGGACCTTCTGCCAGCCATTTGCCCTCTGTCAGTCATTTTCACTAGGTAGCATGTTCAATGAGAAATTCAAGGGGATATTTCATCCCTGAACTTAAAATATACATTAATCACATTCATTTTTGCCATTTCAAACAGAAATAACCAAAGAATCGAAACATTAATGTCACATATTCTTTCCAGAAAACAATTGAGTAAACAGTGTGGCCTTATCTGAACTCTGGCTACCCAAAGAAGAAAAACTACCATGAGGCAGAGGTCCAATAAGTATCCATCTTCATGATTTGTTTCTCTAGTACCCTACTGGGTTGATTAGAAAAACAAATTTATTGACATTCATATGTATCTGAGAGAACTTCATATCAAGAAGTAATTATGAAAAAAAGTAATTATGCATCAATAGAACATCCCAGCCCAGTCCAGATCAAGTCCATAGGTTTGATATTAGTCCATGAATTCCTTTTCAGATTCACAGAGCACATGCAATGATGCTGAATACAGGAAGATCACAGGCCAGTGCGGGCAAAGTCCTGTGGGTCCAATGGTAGTGGATGCATCTCCAGGGCACTGACTATCATAAGTGTGATGCTATGTGACTTGTCAACAGGAATGTATAACAGAGATAGAGTGTGGTCCACCTCCATGGAGAAAAAGAGGAAATTCCCAGAATCTTCATAAGAAGGCCATTTTCCCCCCCACCCAACCCCCCCCAAAGAAAAAGAAGGCCATGCCCACAAGGAGGTGTCAGTCAGGCTGTAACCTGATTGACAGACTGGACCCCACCCCTACACTAAGTTATCAAGATGACAAGAAATTTTGTAACTACCAGAAGACTGATGTTTGTGTGGCCCATTAGCCCATTGGACTCATTGGTTCCAGGTGTCCAGATAAGGAGCAGCCAATAATTGCGTGTTGTTGTTCCTGTTAGGTGGCACTGAGTCAATTTTGACTCATAATGACCGTAAGGATAGAGTAGAACTGCCTCATAGGGTTTCCAAGGCTGTAATTAAAAAAAAAATTGTTTTATTGGGGCCTCATACAACTCATCATAATTTTTAAATTAAAAAAAAATTTTTTTTTAAATTTTAGGCATCACTGCCCTCAGGTGGTGGGAATAGGAGGCCCAGCCTTTGCTCCTGGGAGCCGGAATTGAACCTCCATCCTAGTGGGCCACAGTCCCGCGCACAACCACTACGCCACCGGGGCTCAGCCCAACTCATCATAATTTTATAGATGCAGACTGCCACATCTTTTCCCATTGAGCTGATGGGAAGTTTGAACTGCTGACCTTTTGGTGAGCTTCTAAGCACTACACTCCCAAGACTCCTTGTTTCTTTTCCAGCTTTATTTGAACTAACTACAAACAGTCCAAATATTCTTGAACAGGTAAATGTATAAACAAATTATGGTATATCAGTGCAATGGAGTATAATTCAGCAGTAAAAAGAAATAAACTATTGATAATATGCAACAACCTGTGAGACTCCAAATTGTAATACTAAGTGAATTTTTAAAGCCAAGCAAAAAATATAACCAATATTCAGTTTATAGTATGGAGAGTATGGAAAATACAAACTACCTTGTAGTGATGGAAAGTAAACCAGTGATTTCCTGGAAAGGGTGGGAGGGCGTGATTGGGAAGGGTCTCTGAGGCACAGAGAAAACGGGGTAATGGGGAGGGTTAATATTTTGATTGTACTGTGGTGTGATGGGCATATGGATCTATAAAAAGACCCACTTGTGAATTACTTTATGTTTGAATTATGCCTCAATTAAAAATTAATACTAGGGTAAAAAATTGCATATTGGGATGAGAGCAAGGGTAGTGGTCATCTTGGAAAACATAGCCTGCCCCTTTCTTTACATGTTAGTAGCATGCTAGGCATTCTATGATGGTTTACAGCCCAACCCTGAGCACCACATGATAATCTCAGAAAGATGAGGCGGGGGTCAATGGTTATTATTTTCATTTTTATCATAGAAACATGAAGATTTGGTCCCTGAAAGGGTAGAGTATTTTCTGGGCTCATGTGACAAGGACCTCCAGGGTTTTCTCCCTCCACTGTAATAGAAGCCACTGCCACCCTGGTAGGCTTCTTGGGGCCATTGGGAAGGAGGTGGCCCTTGGAAAATGCCATGGCGAGACAGTGTGGTGGAGATGTAGGTTTTAAGATGTTGACACACCTGCAGTCCACATCAAGATGTTAGGTATTTTAGTAAATCCTTCATATTGACTTTGGACTCTCATCTACTTTTTAAATTAATGGGCCATTTACAAGATTGAAAAAAAAAACCAAGACAGGCTAAAAATCATGTGAATTGAGGATTCTAATTGAATTTTGGAGTTCTTAGGAAGCCCAAATGGTTCTGATGCCCTTTTCACATGTAATGTGCCCCTGTAAATAAATACAAGCATCAATGACTAGTGCAGGAGGGGGTGGGTTGTAAAGGCAGTAGGGTGCGTGCTTTTTTGAGGAGAAATACAGTGAACACTCAAGTACTAGCTGGAAGTTTGGGTGCTGACTTCACCCACAAGTGCCTTAGAGGATCAGCTTTGCTCATCTGCTGCTGAAAGGTCACAGCTCACTTCTACTCTGTACACCTGGGACCCTCGGGAGTCAGAAAACACTAATCGGCAATCAGCAGAAATACTCTAATTTGATTAGCTCTTTAAAGTTTTTTCCTTGCAGCTAAGCCCCGGTGGCGCAGTGGTTGTATGCTGGACTGTGGCCCACAGTGTTGGCGATTCAAATCCAGCAGCAGCTCCTCAGGAGCAAGGCTGGGCTTCCTACTCCCACCAGGGCAGTGATGCGAGAGAGAAAAAAGTTTTTTCCTTGCAATTCCAGCATAAATAGGTTATGCATGTACACAATAGGGTAGGTAGGGACTGTTAACTAGATTCGTATGATGCTAGAAACTCCTTTTTGATGAAATGTGTTATATTTTGAGAATATAAGTTTTAGAGGGCAAGGGTCTATTTAATGTTCTTTACATATAGTTTGAAAGAGTAAAACAGGCTGAGCCCCGATGGCGTAGTGGTTGTGCGCGGGACTGAGGCCCACTGGGATGGAGGTTCAATTCCGGCTCCACGGAGCAAAGGCTGGGCCTCCAACTCCCACTACCTGAGGGCAGTGATGCCCCAAAAAACCAAAAAAAAAAAAAAAAAAACCAAAAACCAACAAATAACAAAGAAAAGAGTAAAACGGTGGACAGTGATTTCAAAATAATACTCCTTTAGATGCTTGTGGTTGAATGTGGTTTTCATTCACTGTCACTGCCGTCAAATCAGTGCTGACTGATAGTGACCCCCTGTGGGTTTCTGAGACTTTAATTGTTTATGGGAGCAGAAAGCCCAACAGGACCCATTAATATAACTATATTAATAGAAAATAGAAAATTTCAAATGCTTTTATTTTTTCATTTATCTATTTATTTATTTTGGGCATCACTGCTCTCCGGTGGTGGGAGTAGGAGGCCCAGCCCCACTACTGGAATTGAACCTCCGTCCCAGTGGGCCGCAGTCCGGCGCACAACCACTACGCCACCGGGGCTCAGCCCCCAAATGCTTTTATTGTAGTAAGTATTTTGATGCCAATTTGATATTTTAAAATGAAGATATTAAAAGATTATATTTTTCTCCTTGTTAACCAACAGACATCAAAATTCACAAGTTCTTCAGACATTCCAGTGGAATTTATAAAAAAGAATGTTAAACTACGTGGACGATTACATCAAATAACTGAAAATGGTTTAGAAATTGAACATATTCCTATTACTTTACCTGTCATATCTTCTTGGAAAAGTAAGTAAGGTGCAAGAAAACTAAGATTAAATTGCTGTTTGTAACATTCTCTGATTAAATGTTGTTAATAAAATGGCCTCAAACAGGTTACTTCCAGATAATCCTGTATTGATTATCTGTGAGAGAAAGTGGAAACTTCATACAAGAATCTGTTTTATTAGCCTCTAGGTTTCTTTTCTACTTTTCCTCCTTTTTTAAAAATTCCACCATTCAGTCTTTTTTTTTTTTTTTTAGGCATCACTGCCCTCAGGTGGTGGGAGTAGGAGGCCCAGCCTTTGCTCCTGGGAGCCGGAATTGAACCTCCGTCCCAGTGGGCCGCAGTCCCGCGCACAACCACTACGCCACCAGGGCTCAGCCGCCACCATTCAGTCTTTTATTCAGGAATTCAATCATTGATTCCGCAAACATCGAGCCCCACTTATAGTCTAGATCAGCAGTTTTCAACCTATGGGTTGCGACCCCTTTGGGGGTTGAACAACCCTTTCACAGGGGTTGCTTAAGACTATCGGGGAACACATGAATATTTCACAATGTATTGTTTTGTGATTAATCACTGTGCTTTAATTATGTTTATTTATATTCAACTTGTAACAATGAAAATACATCCTTCCTAGCAGATATTTACATTATGATTCATAACAGTAACAAAATTGCAGTTATGAAGTAGCACTGAGAACAGTTGTATGGTTGAGATAAATGTAAGGACATGAGGAACTGTATTAAAGGGTCATGCATGGCATTAGGAAGGTTGAGAACCACTGTTCTAAATCATGAGCTAGCAGTACAATGTTGAGCGAAACAAACAAGGCCTCTCGTTCTGCTATAGTCTTGGTGAAAGATAACAAACAGATGAAAAATTGTGCTAAGAACGGTAATGTAAAAGAACAGCGTGCTAGGGTAAGAATTACTGAGGGTCGTGGAAAGGAGAGTCTGCACATACAGCGTAATCTGAGAACACCTTCCTGACTGGTTGCTCATTGGAGATTCAAAGGATGAGAAGAACATGGGTGGGGATGAAACTGGCTCTTATGATAAACTATTTGAAAGCTCTGATGGCGAGGACGCAGGGATTCAATGAGTGAGCGGCACCAAAGGAGGCTTGGTAGCATATATCCCTGATGGTAATAAATGTTTTTGACCTAGCTGTTTCTATTGTAAAGTTGTTCTTTGGCATGAGTCTACTTGCAATACTATATAAACATAATACATATCATATCAGTTGCTGTATTATGTGCTATCTTTTAAAAATTCTTCAAAATATTCAATTTCCCATCCATGCTTATGAAGCAGAAATAGAATGGACTTAACTATAGTTTCATTTAGTGTTTATCTTCAATGTCCATGGTCTTTTCCTTACTCAGCCTCCTCTCCTTTTTCTTTGTGTATTTTGCTACGCCCAAGGCCTACCTTTTTGACAGAGTGCTCTTTGGCTGCTCCACTTGAATCCATGTTACTGTCCCCTCCTAAGCATAATCTATCCTGCCATCCACTGTGAACTGGCCTTTTCTTCTAATGTATGTGTGCAAGACCTTATTGATGGTGTGGGAAGATAAAGCAAGTCACACTGCAGGAACACAAAACCTAAATTAGAAATGATAGACTTAAAAAAATAGTTTTACTGGGACTGAGCCCCAGTGGTTATGGCAGGATTGCGGCCCACTGGGTTGGAGGTTCAAATCC
The DNA here is from genome assembly GCA_004026705.1 of Nesogale talazaci. Lineage (NCBI taxonomy): Eukaryota > Metazoa > Chordata > Mammalia > Afrosoricida > Tenrecidae > Nesogale > Nesogale talazaci. Next base: position 39,044 of record PVJH01019543.1, read on the forward strand.
AGCAGCAGCTCTCCAGGAGCAGGGCTGGGCCTCCTACTCCCACCACCAGAGGGCAGTGATGCCCCAAAAAACCAAACCAAAACAAAACAAAACAAAATAGTTTTATTGGCATATAATTTACATACTATGCAACCCAATACTTCAGGCATTTTAAGGAGAGTTGTGCAGTCATCAACACAGTCCATTTTAGACCAGTGTCATCTTGTAGACCTTGTTATTAGCTCCCTTTTTTTTCTTTGCATCACTGCCCTGGTGGGAGTAGGAAGCCCAGCTTTGCTCCTGGAGAGCTGCTGCTGTATTTGAACCATCAACCCTGTGGGCTACAGCCCCGCACACAACCACTGCGCCACCAGGGCTCAGCTTATTAGCTTCTATTTTTCTCCAACTTACCCTGCCCCACCTTCATGGAATTAATACACTTGCTGTCTCAATAGATTGGCATGGCTGGATTTCATATACAAAAAAAAAAATACCAAAAAAAGAAAAAAAAGAAAGAAACAAGGGGAACAAGGAGAAAAAAACAACAACAGAAAGGACTCAATAAACGAGAGAAAGAGCGATCGCTTCACTGGGGGAACATCAAGTGGGGCCATGCCAACTTGATGATTGTTTTTATTCAGACAAGGGGAGGCCAAAGGCTTTGCCTATATTTATGGTTTATATTTGTCTCTGGTTCATTTTAGAGACAGCTTTATGATTTTTCTGGAGAACATTATAAATCATAACCCTGAGTCTTAAGACAGTTCTATTGGTAATATCATTATTTTAGCCAAGGGTAGAATTTTAAATACTGTTGAGAAAAGGAAATTATGAATATAATTTTTTAAAATTCTCATTACATGAATTGTTGCCTTGTACAGACTAAAAGCTTAAGTGACAGCACATTATTTACACAAACAGTGAGAGTTGAGGAGAGGGTAAAACTTTCAGCAACACTCGTTCACAAAAGCAGAACCATGTCTGCTATATTAATACATGTGAAAAAGAAATCAAAATAAAAATAGCATGAAAGTAGTAGATATACCATAGTCACCGTTCATTGGGTGCCCTCAAAGGAAGAGATTCAAACCAAAGTCCAATGACCACGAATTCTATCATTTGCCTCTCCTCACACTAGGGTGTTTCAGCATTAAGTCCCAGGGAGGACAGTGACTCCTTGGATGTCCAATGGCTCTAGATTGAAACTTTCCACTTTTCAAACAGCAAAGTTCACAGAAAGGAAATGTCAGTCTTCATCACTTTACTCCACACCAAAAAATCCAACTTGAAAAAGTCTGGATGGGCCAAGAGTGAGTCACATGTTGCAGCAATCATCCACACTTGCTCAGACAACCTACAGTTCTGCGTTAGTGTGTTCAAATAGTGCCAGTGGGCTTTTTTTTTTTTTTTGACACTTTATTTACTTAAAATATAACGTTGGCTCCCAAGAAAGTTAATGATACCCAGTAGTAAAGCTAAGAGGAAAACTGTCAGAACCAAGATAGAGTTAAAGAAAGAAATCATTGGAGAAATTTGAATCAGGTCTCTTGTGTGATTGGCAACTGAATACAAACATGGCTAAGTCAACCTTGTCAACATTTAAAAAAAAAATTTTTTTTAGGCATCATTGCCCTCTGGTGGTGGTCGTAGGAGGCCCAGCCTTTGCTCCTGTGGAGTTGGAATTGAACTTCCATCCCAGTGGGCCGCAGTCCGGCGCACAACCACTACGCCACCAGGGCTTAGCCCGACCTTGTCAACATTTTTGAAGGGAAAAAAAAATGTGATTAAAACAGTTAATGTAGCAAAATGTGTGAAACCATTGACCATGAAACAACCCAGACCACTGAAGTGGTTGAAAAATTATTCTTAATTTGGATAAATCAGAAACAACTTGATAGCAACATGTTTGGTGTGTAAGACAGTGATATGTGAGAAGGCTAAAAGCCTCCATCGTGACCCTATAAGTGTCATTTGGGGCCTTGAAACCAGTTTTTTGGTTTTCCATTATTTCTGGTGTCTAATGTGAGTGTGGAGCCACTTGAGTTAGACAACGGAGGTAGCATTGTATTTCATTCAGTTCCTTAAATTTGCTACAGGTGACTTTAAAGTAAAGTCCACTTTGCTTCCTGGCGGTTCCAAATCAGGTCCTCCTGATATGGCCTGTGAAGGTTGTTGTGCACCTTGAAAGGACAGTCTAAAGTTCCAGTTGTCTGCAGTCTGTAACCTGTGTTCCCAAGGTCTGGATAGAAACTCGGTCAAAAGGGTCAAATGAGGAACATGAAAAGAGGTGTATTTTCCCCTTGGGGACTGTATAAATAATATGAACTGTTTTTTCCCAAAGGTAGTTTCCCTCATCTGTGAAAAATAGACTTTAAAAATTTTTGCTTTTTCTATAATTTTTGGAGAAACTACAGGCATAATTGACCTTGTTCAGGAGACTCATTCCTGAACAAGGAAGTGTTAATTGTGAATTTTTTGTTTACCACATAGTATTTGAAATACTTGAAGAGGAACTTGGTGATTTTCAAGAAATCCAATGATCTTTTGTCAAGACTTTGATCCCAGAAGCTTTGGTTTCAAAGAGGAGGAGACCTGTGATTGGGAGACACGTGGGTGGAATAGATGGCAACAGGAAAGCACTGCCGTGAGACTTCCACAACTTGTTTCCCTGAGCCCATCACGTTGCAGCAAATTACCTAATCTTCATAATATGCTCTGCCTGAACCTAATTTATGTCTTTCTGTTGCATCAAGTTTTTGCCAGAAAAAAATCCGCTGACACTGCTCCCAGTATTCACTGTAGCTTTTCATTTCTTTTTTAGTGATTTTTGAACTGTGACTTAGGTGGGGGTTTAACATTTCAGACCATGTTCTCTGTGTTCAACAGTTCAAACCCCTCCCTTACCCATCAGCCAGGTGTTCTACCTCATCCTGGCCCCTATTTTACCTTTTCCTTTTTGTGGGCTTCCATCCTCTCAGCACCTGTCAACACTGTAGTCCAGGGGTTCTCAAACTTTTAAAATGGGGGGGCCAGTTCAGTGTCCCTCAGACCATTGGAGGGCCGGACTATAGTTAAAAAACAAATTCACTATCACCTACACTCCCTTATCCAATCCTTCTTAGCAATATCCAGAAATCTGTTCCCTTTGGTATGTAAAGCTCTGTCTTGGTTTTTATGCAGAGAGTAGTGGTTTTCTTCAGTGTTTTTCCTTTGTGATTGACTGACTTCACTCAGCATAATGTTCTTTAGGTCCATGCATGTCATTAGGTGCCTCAGGATTCATCGTTGTTTTTAAAAGATGCATCATATTCCATTCTCTGTTTGTACCCAAGCTGTTGTATCTGTTATCCTGCTGGTGGGTATTTGAGCTGTTTCCAATTTCTTGCTGTTGTCAGTAGTGCTGCAGTGAACCTGAGAATGCATGTGTCTGTTCA